>JAOZJS010001067.1:0-14636 GCA_025882695.1 Amerodectes protonotaria | reverse complement strand
CATCAAAAAAAACGAATAAAAAAATGATGATAATCCAATCAATGGACCAACCAAAATGATGGACCGAGAAAATGAAAATTTCCATTCTAAAAGTCTTTCGCTCTCTCTCGCTCTCCTAGCAAATCTCATCTTTTACGCCAAACACCAACGCATCTTTGGATGTATTCGATGCTTCAAATCTTCCTCTTTTTTTCCATTTCTTCATTATCCTGTCTGCCCGTGTCTTTCTTTCTCTCTCTCTCATTGGGGGCCATCTTCATGGAATATTAAAATCCAATTAATTGTTAGATCAAAATAATTATCACAATGCGTACTTGTCTTCGTGGCCCACATAATATTTTTTTTTGATTTCTTTGAAAAAAATAAATATTATTAGCAATTAGAATCATCATTATCATCATCGCCAATATCAAAGCTTGCGTGCACACACACACACTCGCAGACACTTGTTTCGGAATGGACAAAAGGCCTCGAAAGAGAGAATGGCCAGAATGGCCACTTGTCACTTCTATGGCTTTGGGTTAATGTGGTTTCTTGTTCTTATTATTTGTGGTTTTTTTTGTGAATAAGCTAGCGCCATCGACCTAGAGCGAGCAAGCGAGAGCTAGAATAGACATATGGACACACAAAAGCGCGAAAAAAATGATTTATAACGAATTAATGGTTTTCGTCTTCTTCGTCTTCGTTCTTCTCCACAACCTAGTCCTGATCTTAGTGTGTTCCATTAATTAATGATTCTCCGCTTGAATCGGTTGTAGTAAGGTTGGTCGATTGGCTGGTTTAATGTTACTACACCTGTAACAACTGTTGCAGCCACAGTGCCGTGGCCATATCTTGTACATTCGATCTATTATAATTTCATTTCATTTTTCAAAAAAAAAATCAAACACACACACACACTTGGACCCAGCTATGGTTGATGTTTTAAATATAGATTGATAATGTAAATGTCATCATCATCAACAAGAAGACGAAGAAGATGGTAAACACATCCAAATAGCCAGAGCCATCACACACAGCCAATAACAAAGGAATTAATAATAACAATAAAACGAAACCAGAGCATTGCGCGGTTGTTGGAAGCCAAACGACGACGACGACGACGACAAAAGCCGATTACCGAAATATGCTCACACACACACAAAGATATCTTCTCTTCTTAAAAACCAAACCTGACCAAACACAATGTCTTGTGTGTGTTATATCTAGGTGAATGTTTCAAAGGAGAAATTCAAAAAAAAAAAAAACAGGTGAATTCCATCAATAATAAAAGCTCCGAAAAAAGATGACCAATTTGATAAAAACACCAAAATTTGATCTCCCGGTTAAATGCACACTGGACAATGTTCAACAACAACAATAACAACAACAAATCGTTGCCCGTTGTGTGCCCGTCAAACGGTCCGATTTGACCAATGACAAATTGACCTTTCGAAGGGAAGAAGGGCTCCCCCTTCAAATTTTTCCAGGTTTATTTTCCGGTGTGAAGAGACCGTTCATAAAGTCTGTGTGATGCAACAGCCGGAAAATCCGGGGGGAAATTTGTGGATTTTGAACATTTTATATTCAAATTTCCGAAACAAAACCAAAAAAACCTTTCCGAAAAATAATAATAATAAAAATAATAAAAACAAGGGACCATCACCATCAATTATTATCGCACATAATCAGTCGTATAGCACCAGGGGATACCGCACCAATATCAGGATGGAGCGAGAGCCTGAGCGAGAGAATGGAAAGAATTATGGACCAAATACAACCCGCAGACAAGTTATGTAATTCAATTGTGTGTGTGTGTAAGTTTCCAAAAGTGAAAAAAAAAACCCTAAAACATGATCATACAACAAATCACGCAATCCGAATGGCCCGAAAATCTAAGCCTCTCTCACCTGGTTCACTGTGGACACCGTCGGCTGACCGAAACTTGCCCAGGTTTTCGTGGTTTTTGTGTGTTGGTGTGTGTGTGTGTGTCTCTTGGACACAATAATCATAACTAACAACAATAATTATTTCCATATAATCATCATCATCATCATCATCCGAAGACGAAGAAGAAGAAGAAAAATATGGACACTGGATTGCTCTTCTTATTATTCTTCTTCTTCTTGTTCTTGTTCACAGCAAATTTTTTTTGTTGCTGTGCTTCTTTGGTGTGAGAACAACAACAAGAACAAGAAGAAGAAAGAAATCACAGCAGTGATTTGGGAAACTGAGAACTTTGAATTTTTTCCCCTCAACATTTGAAAAATGAATGACCAGAAGAAGACGAAGAACAACAACAAGAAGAAAATCAAAGAAAATGGCCAGAAAAATGCAAGTTATTTATCTTTATCTTCTTCTTCGTTTCTTTTTTGAAGAAGAAGAAGAAGAAGAAATCGAGCTAGGTGAACACGTGAGATCAGAGCAAAGACATAAAATATATACGTCCAATGGTCTTTCTTCTTCTTCTTGGTCGTTTTCTTTCACTTGATCGCCTCGGGCTTCAATCGGCGCAATGCAGTCTGGTTGGGTCGTTTCGTATCGTTCATTTCACCAACCTAAAGAATTTCTTCTTCTTCACTCTATCACATGGCAAAAAAGGTGAAAACACACACACTCGCACACTCGCTGGCTTTGAAACCAATGACCAAAATCACATTCGGCAAAAGTCAAACACCACACCACACACCACATTCATACACGCACCTGGTCATTCGAACTTCTCGCTCTCTCTCTCTCTCTCGTTCAACCTGTAATTTGCCTGGTCTAAATACTTTTTCCTAACCAATGATGATGATCATCATCATCCACATCCACACATGTGTGGATGCTTCGTGTATCTCGGGCGGCACAGCAAGATACACACGCACACATAGCGGACACCTCCAACTGGCTCAACTGGCATCCAACCATCCAATCATTCCCGAATCATTCACTACCTATCCTGGGCTATGCTGCATTTTCGCTTGTTACCAAAACGATTATTTGAACACACACACACACAAGCGCGCGAAGAGAACAAGAGCAAGAGTTTCAACATCATCATCACAGCAGTGGATTCTTACACAATTCTTGTGTGTGTTGAATATAATATGCTAATAATAAAACAACAACAACAACAACAAAAATGGCCATTGCCGATCACAATATCTCTCGCTTGTTTTTGGTTGGTTGATTGTTCAAAGATTTTTCGCCGCACATTCCCAAATCGCACACACTTTAATACACTGAACTGCTGAATTGAACTGAACTGAACAACCGGTACAAAACAGGAGGAATATACAATATATTATATAATACACGAGCGAGCAAGCAAGCAAGCAAATCACCAAAAAAAACAAAAAACAAAAACGATGAGAAAAATCCAGGTATCCATCCAGCCGGTGGTTGAAAGCGTCCAGGAGCGCGAGCGAGCGAGAATCTCTTAATTGCGCACAACGCTATAGCCCTATGCAAGCTATATGGCCATGGCCAGGTTCATTAGAAAACAATCAATACTGAACCTGTCCGTCCGTGTGTTGGTGCGATTATTTGGTTGTTGACAAATTTGTTCGCTTGTCAAACACACACACACACACACATGTCAACAGCAACGAAACGAGAATTTGGATAAATGTTGTCCGTTTTTCGTTTCCCGGGAAAAACATAATTAGTCAGGATTCTGATTGGGATTGCTTGTTAGGGACGTTGTTTTTAGCTCACTCTGTAGCTCTCTGTCTCTCGCTCGATATCAGTGATGCCCAACCCGTTGCACTATCACTGTTAACCCAACATTCCCATGCCCAAATCGAACCGCCTTCTCAACAACCACCAAATACAGGTAAAAGCTACATGGACGAGCTTGACTCATCTCCTACTCATCTCCTCGTATTGTTCACACAGACATGCAGAAATCGGTTCAACCCCCAAAAACAATATGATCAAGTGTGTATGATGTCAATTTGGCCAATCACACAAAATCGTTCGAACACAAGGCAACGAGGAAGGCTAGAAATGAATTGTTATAGGCTGGCTTCTCGCAAAAAATGAACATGAACATGATACTATTGTCGTACATATAACGGGCCACATTCGCCTGTATTAACTAACAAGAAGCAGAAGAAGAAGAAGGAGGAGGATACTTCTATCACTATAATAGTAGGATACACCCACACTCATTCTCTCTCTCTCTCTCGCTGTGCTACATTATTTTTTCTAGCTATTGGACATGGGCAATGCAAATTGCAATGCCCTCAAAGCTCTCATCAATCCAAGGTCGTCGTTGACAAAAAAAGGTTGGACATCCCTGCCTACATGCTTGCGGCATGTATCCCGGGGCCCGGTCGAACGAAGATCTTGCGCGGCTCAACTTTGTTGTTAAGACATGATGCTAAAAGCTTTTTTTTTGGCCGAAAAAATGTTGTTGGTATCAAATTCTCTGGTGGCTAATACAACGAGGTGAGAAAAATCATGTTGCAATGCTGGCCGTAGACAAATGTCTTCGTGTGATATATCGGCAAAACCTCGGTAAAAAAACCAACAAAACCAACCAACAAAAACGACAACAACATTAGATAAATGATGGTCATTTATAAATTGGCACATCCCCTGTCTCGTTTGGTTGCCGTATATTTCCTTGTGTTAGACTAAATGGTGCTCTCGTCACTTGAAGCCACGGTATGGCATGGCGGCAATATCCGCGTGTGACTTTTAAAAACCGCGTTTGATTGGTTCAAATGATGCTGCTGCTGGTGGTGGTGGTGAACATCAATCCGAAACACAAAATGTTATGTAATGTGTGTGTGTGCAACAAAAAACAACACACTGTAACTTATGAGAGAATGGTGGATAATATCCACCGCCACCACCATTTAAAAAAAAGATGTGCTCAAAATGATAAATTACGGTAATAGATAAGAGAGCGAGAGAGAGCGAGAGCGAAAAAAAAGAAATAAAAACTAAAGCGACTTAATTCCCTCTAAAGCTCCTAAATGAATCAAAATTAAACGTTTGAGAGAGCGAGAAAGCCAAGATGAAGATTGGAGAAAATGAGACACTAAATGGTCTGTTTAAGACGAAGAAGAAGAAATTGATTCGAGGATTCGTTTGTGTGTGTGTGTGTGTGAAAGGTGGAAGACTTCCACAAAGCTCGAGTGTCCAAGTGTCCACACCATCCAGCATATCCACCTTCGCCTGGGATGCTTGGATGGATGGATGCTCGGGATGCTTTGGCCAAAAGAATATTTTATTTTTGGCTGTTCACCGACGATGATGATTATTGTGATGATGATGGCAACCCTCCAAAAAACGATGGAAACGAACGAACGAACGAAAAAAAGATTGATTCAAAATGACAGTGTAAATATTTGTGGTGCAATCATCATAATCATCATCGTAATCATCATCATCGAAGCGATTGAACAACATGAACAAGAATGCGGGAAAAAAATATTTATTATGAAAAAAATAAAATATCTGAAATATTTTTATTTGATATTATTTTTTTTCATAATTGATGCTTGCTTGTTTGTTTGCTTGCTGGTTGTTGGTTGGTTGTTGGTACGCTAGCTAGCCAGTAGGCTCAAAAAAGGTCAAGCCACACAACCTACGAAACCTACTACCTTAACCAAAACAAACGATCGATCGAACGAGCGAACGAACGAGCGAACGAACGAACAAAGATTGAAAGGTTGAAAAGTAGAAAGAAGCAGAAGAAAAATATAAAAAAAAAAACAAGAACATCACTTCTTGATGTTCTTGATGTTTGTATTTGGGATTATTTATCAAAAGACCAAACACACACACATACACCATCCTCATCTCGATCATCAATATTGATTATGCGAATAATTATTATCATTCATATTCGTTCGAAAAAACCATTGACCGAATCATGGCCCATGCCAATGGCCAAAATCAGGCACACACACAAACACAAGCCTCGAACATTAAAAACCCGGGATGCGATGATTGTGTGTTTGCCCAAAGATAATAAAACACACACACACACACACACAAACACTGGTTCTGAAGAAACAAAAAAAAAACAACATGTAAACTTACAGAATGTTCAATTGCATTTGTCTACGAATAATGGCATTGCGTTTGTTAACCAAAACGAACCAATTTTGAATTAATTTTTCTTCCAATTTTTTATTGCCACCTGGTGGTGAAATAAAAAATTAAAACATCGTGATGATCAAATATAGGATTCAAATATAGCGCCATTATTTCCCCCTTACCTGTTTCCATAACTTTACGTAAACGTTTCTCCAGAATTGATGCTTCAGAATCGATCTTTTGCTGTTGCTTCTCAACATCATTCAATTCTTCTTGTAATGAATCCAAGGTAGCTATGAGATGTGTGTGTGAATGTTGAGATATGGTTGGGATTATAAGAAATTAGCCGAGAATTATTTTTATAATCTGCTTACCGGGAAAATCATTATAATCATGGGAAGAATCGGATTTTTGGTTTTTTGGTGACTTTTTACGTTCTACAAATGATCCACAACCATCAGCCATCAGCGGTGATTTCATCTTCTTGGGTTTCACATGATTTTCATTATTTTTAAACTCATAAAAATTGAATCCCAAATTCTTTGGAATTAGACCATCACCACCAGAGATACCTGTGGCCAATTTTTCAAGGTCATCGTGATTGATCGCTTTAAATTCTGTGGAAACCGTTTTAGGATGTTCTTTGCGGGCCTTTTCTTCAGCCATTGGCAGAATATTCTGGTCATAAGAATTTGGTGGTCTGACTGGCGAAGGATGTTTTGCAACAATTGAATGAGTACTGGTGCTTGATGATAATGAACAATCAAAACTGTCCGCATTGGCAATACCCTGTCGTGCATTGGCTATTAACCGCCGAGCGCGTTCACGTAAATTTTTCAAACGTTCCTCCTCTTTCTACAATTACAATTAATGATTTTCAATCAATCAATCAAAAACCGTTTTTGGCAGAAATTTTTTTACCTGAGATAATATTTTATTATTATCAGTGTAGGGCTTGTTATTTGAATCATTGCGAACACTTTCCAGCAATTTTCTGGCCCTAATTCTTAGCTCTTCTCCTCGATCAAATGATAAACATTGATGATGTTGGACAGAATGTAGTTTGAACATGCCCGAACGATCTTGACAATTGGGCGCAGAAAATGTCCTGGACATTTGATTGGATGAATTTGGTGATAAGTTATATAATCCGGGCGCAATTTGACCGTTGGCCATGGGTTCTTTTTTCGGTGAAGCTAATGGCAATGATGGTGATTCAGGCGATTGATCATCACCGGTGGCCACTGAACGATAATTATTATCATCAAATGATAACTTCGAATAGTATGTTGGTATAACATTGGTCATTCCATTTTTCTTTCTCTTATATTGGAGCGGTTTTCGTATTGGTTTGAAAATTTCAGATTTAGGTGATGTTTTCAAGTGTTCGTACTCGATCAAATCTTCAAATCTTGGCATATCAATTTCTTCTTCACTGTCCGAATCGAATGGATACAATAATTGTTTTTTGGTCATAAGTTTTGGATTTTCCAATTCTACTAGATTTTCAGCAATCGGCAATGTTTCACCAAGGATGGCCTTTAGAGAATTTCGTCCAACTTCCGGTTGAAGATCCGCTTTATGGTTGTTGATCTTGATTTCATCGATTTCATCATGGTCGGCAATGTTGGATTCAGAAGTGGAAGCAGAATCATTTTGGTTTGGTCGCGTTGTTCTACCAGTAAAATATGAACGAATCTGATATAGATAGGTCATCACAGACAATTTGTCGGGCACATTCAACACAATCATTTCGTGTGGATCAATCAATTTAGGAATGCCCAATGTTTGTGCAGCATCGAATACTTTTTTACAATTACCAACAATATCATTCGGTTGTAGTGTTTGGAAATCAATCAAATCTGGCCTAAAGTGATGGATGATGGCACCAAATGCAATACCATTACGCCATGATGTGGTCATGTTGGTTATCCTAACTTCACTATAATCTTTCGTTATCTCTTGGCACCAGTTCAATAAATCTTCCGCAGCAGAATAATGATGCCTGGATTCACCTGATTTATGGCCAATATCATCATCATTATTATTAATATTAACGTTGTTGTCCGATTCTGCTGCTGCTGCTTCTTCTTCTTCTTCATCTTCATCCTTCTCATTTTTGATTGATTGCCTTGATGAATCGTCACAATTTTCCGTGAAACTGCTGAAGATGCGTTTGGCGTGTGCGAGTGCGTGTGTGTGTGAGGGCCGCGAAAGAAACAAGAATTATATAAGTATATGGACACAACAAAATGATTGGAAAATTTATTTAGCCTAGGCATCGCTTTTTTGCGGATATTTTCGGTACAAGACTCGCGCTCTGTTTTCCTGTCCTGTCCTGGTTCACCAAACATGACTAAACGATTATAAATCACATCAATCACCGACCGGCCGAGAGAATCCTGAGCGGGCTAAATGTTTGAAATCAATCGATGGCGCGCGCCATATTTCTAGAGTTTTATAGGGGAGGAAAGATTTATCCCCTCTGCTAGTGATCTATTGGCCGAATACCAATGCACGAGCACTTACCATTTAACGTAGTTCAAATCATCCTCCTGTTCCATGGTTGATGTTGGTTTTGCGAATTGTTTTTTCATATGGCCATCAACTTGATCACCGCCGTCGATCGATCGATGGTGGTGGTGGTGATCCTTGTTGTTGTTCACCACCGTTTCTAGGGCCAGTGAATGTAAATGATGATCGAGTTTGAGTATTTTGTAGCCTGAATCCTCCCTGTCCATGTCCATGTCCGACGACGCATCATGAAACTCTTCATTCAATTGCTCATGAACGCTTTCAACGCTGGGCACTGAATTCGATTTGTTAGCTTCTTGGCTAATTTCCAATGGATTCTTCTTGTTGTTGTCCGCCGCTTGTTCATCTTCAAGCAAGAGAGGAAAGGAGAAGAAGAAGAAGAAGAAGAAGAAGAAGAAGAAGAAGATTCAAAATTAGAAATGCGTACAGTGTATCATTCGAACGGGTAGCTAATCTAATTTGATTGCGATCAATCGATCTCGATCTCTCTCTTTCTCTTTTTCCGAGTGTTCCGCATCGCATAATCAAAAGAATTATTTATGAAACAGCCACACAACCAACCAGCCAGGAAGAAGTGCAGCAAAAAGTTATGCATTTGGAATAATAAATGAGAGAAAACGAGAAATCAATCAAACTACAAACCTATAAGTTTGGTTTTCTTAGCTGGATCTTCTTCTTCATCAAAACTGGTCAAAAATTGATTGAAATCTTCAACCATTTTAGTAATTTGATCAGTGGTTTCATTCGAATGTTCCACGATTGGCGCGCTTTCTTCATCTTCTAAATCCGGGGTGGGATCAGGGCCGGCAATGCTCATCAAACTAGCCAAACTTTGCATATCATCATCGCTATACATCGTGTTGTTCAGGGGAGGAGCAAAAATCGAATTATAGGCACATCATCTTAGCTTAGCAATAGTAGAGAAGAGGAGCAATAAGATGGGATGGGATGGGCTTAAACTTACGTTGCTTTGCCTTCTTTTAAAAATTGTGTGCACATCATGAAAGTAATGTGAGAGTTTTTCACCTTTTTCGAACAAATATTGAGCTTGGTTTTATAAAATTCATGTCTTGAAGGCACAGCAAATTGTTCTGCATCAACATAATCACTGATATTTATGGTCATTGTGGCAATTCTTCGGGCTTTGCCCATCGGTGAAACATCCTCGATGGACATGGTCCAATCTTTGGATTCAAATTCATCACGAGAATCTTTGAACAATGTTACTTCGATGTCGATTATTTCCGGTAATGCCCATTGTACCGAACCCAGGTATGGATTACGGATGCTGGGTTCCCAAATCATCGCCTGACTACAACGTCGACGACTTCTTCGGGTGAACACCACCACCAATTTGTTTGGTTGCCTGGATGACAGGATGATCATTCGGATCAGAATTAAGTGTGGATCACTACCAACGATCGAGTTTGACACTTACCATTTGGAACAACCTTCTACAACCAATTCTTTGAGTTCAAACAGGACACGATATCTGACCGCTCGTTTGTTGATTCGTTGAAGTTTACGCCAAATGTAGCTCATTTTGATTCTGTTTGTTTTCTTTTTTTTTGGTTCGTTGAATGCACTTGTTTTTATTGATATTAATATGAATATTAAAATATATTGAGGCGTTCCGTTTTAGTTCGGAGTTTTATTGCTCTCTTGGTTTTCTATATATCACATATGTTCAGAATTTATTGCTAAATATGGTTGATAATATGGTTCGATAGGAATTTCGTTGCGGAATAACCGTGTGTATCACGATACCTATCGAAAAGATCGCCGATCATCAAGAAATAAAAGGATGGAAACAAATTTAATGCGTAAAAAATATTTGCTGGGAAATAATGGCACAAGGAAAATGTTAGCTAGTTTGTTTGCGTGTTCAATGTGTTGTTTCTTCGAAGGAAGGAAAAAAGGAGAAAAAGGCCTTCAAGCTTGCTCCGCGACCAACAGCAACCGAGGAAAAAATCCGACCGTTGCCGCCTTAATTAAATGCATAAACAATTCCTAAGAAGCAGACAAAAAAAAATAATTGCTGAATCACATAAACTACGACAACCCGGAATCCAAACAACAGCCCCGAATATCTGCTGAATATGGCCGAATAACAAGCATTCGACAGATGCTTATTTTAGCTTGAAGCCAAACATCACCAAACCAACGGAAAATTCGGGCTGTTCGGATGGCAAAGAATAAACAAGTCAAGAAACATGTGTTCAAATCATTGACGAGAATCAATGGTGGCCTGGATTTGTGATTCGATTCAACCATAATCCAACCCAGAAATGAACTGTTGCACGGACGCTAGCCAGGCCGAAACCGGGGAGAAATTTATGCGATTTTTCGCGCCAATATTTTTGAAAACAGCTTACCCAATCAAAATCATCACATGATAATTCTGGTTGATAAATGCGCCAAAAAATTGGAATGCTAATTTTGGAATGACGATAGAAAAATTTGCATAGGAATAGTGGTAGATGTTTATTTAACATTGAAAAAAATTAATCGAACAAAATTAGAACAATTTTAATTTTTGGATTTTCATAAATCAAATTTTGCAACATTTTTGGTTTGGAATTCATTCCGGAATCTTGATTCCTAAGGGAGAATCCAGGATTTTGTAAACATAAACAAAGAATCGCTATTTCTACCTATGGATGACATACAGTGTGGAAATAGGTACCGCCGCAATACATGTGCCCCGTGTTTACCAATTTGAAACATTCCAAAAATGCGCCTAAATCAGGTCTCTATGGCGTCTTTTGATTTCTTTTTTCGCTTTTTTCTGTTTTGGTAATTGTCGAACACGTGTTTCGATGATATTACGCTTCTGGAAGCTTTTAAATCGATCCACCAAAATGTTTCCTTCTACTTTCACTGATCTCAATGATCCGGATATTTCATTAGGAAGATTCAATTCTGCAACGGTTTCCTCGAAACGATGTCCACTTAATCGTTTAGGTTTATAAAGGGATTCTATGCGTTGCCGGAATTTGGCTCGTTCTGCTGCTCTTTGTTCTTGTTCTTTGATTGCTTTGACGAATGTTTTGAGTCGAAACACTTGATTCTCTTTGATTCGTATTCGTTTAGCTTGTTCTTTCTTTTTCTTGGCCAATTTTTCTCTTAATTCTCGATTTTTTTGCGATTTAGTTTTCTTTTTAGTGATTTTAGACGGCCCCAATGATTCATTTTCGAGATTTTCATCAGCATCATCATGAGAATTATCAAACAATCCTTGTGACATTTCTTCCAACCAAGTCTTTTTATTTGTAGCTTCTGCTTTGGTCACATAGAATCGGTTAACTTTTTTGGCCAATTGTATTTCCTCATCGATCAGTTGCATTTCTTTGTTAATTTCATTCGAAACCAATGCTTCGTAATCTTTCCAACTAGGATTATACGATTGTCCTGGCTGTGCAACTTCGACAGCTGGCACCAGCGATGGTTTTTGCCGCAAATGTTTTGGTACTTTCACAACGGATTTGGTATCATCTGCCCAAAGATCATAATTGTTGTTGAATGTCAATTTAGAATCTTCTGCAATTTTCCTCTTGGTTTCTTTCAATTTTTCACCTTTTTCGATCAATTTTTTTTGTTTTTCCCAATATTTCATCAATTTATCACGATCGTTGAAGATTGTTTTTTTGCTTGCACCTTTTCTATCGATTACAATGGCTGGAACTTTTGATGATGACTCCAATTTTTTAAAATACTTATATGTATCTATCATGGCTTGGATTCTAGATTTGCCAACATTTTCTTTGTTTGTTTGTTTCTTTGTTGAATCACTGGTTTTTGGTGGATCAATTTCATTTTTATGGTTAGACGAAACGTCGCCAGTTTTTTCGATTACAAACAAATCTTCATCTTGGGCATCGATGATGGAGCGTCTGGAAAAGAAGAGAAAATATTCGGATCATAACAAATTATTGCTTAAATAATCTTCTTACCCGATTCTTTCTTCAAAACGTTTTTGATCAATAAAATCTTCCACATCACCAATATCAGTGTGCTTTCGCCATGATTTTTTTCGATTTTTGCTAACTTTAACTTTTTTTCTTGGATTTGTATTCATTTTTGTTTTTGTGTTACAACAGGCTTTTGTCTGCCGAGAATATATAGTAGCTCGAAAAAAAAATTACATGTGCTAACGTTCATATTTCAGCGACATCTGATGACTAAGCATCAAACTATCGATTATCAAAAAAAATATCGATTGTTTAAATATTTTTTTTTTGGTTTGAAATTTTCAAAAAATTCATTTATTATTATTATTTTTAGCAAAATTATGATCATTGTTATTGGTTTTCGGTTGTTTTTGTTGTTTATTAATTTTGCCAACACTATTCCTGGCCGATTTGGAACGATTTCTTCCACGTTGATTACCAACCGATCGTTGCGGATTTGGATCGATGATTTTGGTGGCAACCTGTACGCAGGCAATCTTCTTGCCGGATGGATCGGTCAAACTATATTTCACTTTAAGTGATATCTTCATTTCATCCAGAAATAAAGAAGAGATTGGGAAAATGATTTTAAAAATAAGAAAAATGTGGGAAATCAAGATCGCAACGAAGAAAAAACAAATAAGGGAATGGGCTTGGACAATTACCGGCGGATAGAATGGTTTGACCTCAAACCAAGCTTTAAATTGATAATCTTCACCTTGTTTGATTGGACATGATGGTAAAATATTACCAGAATTGCATGGATCCACACGTTGCTCTGGGAATGGCATTTCACGTCCACGGATCACTCCTTTGATAACTTCATATAATTTATTTGCGTTGAATGCTGCACACAAGACACAGGGAACGTTTCGGGACAAAAACGATGACAAAAATATCAGAAATCATTTTTTTAAGCTTTAAGCTTTGTTTTTTCGTTTGCATTTCAAGAAAAGGAGACATCTGTGTGTGAACCATCCGCGATGTGGATGTTGGTTGGTGGTGGAGGGGAAAATTTCGCATCGCAAGTCGTTTTGGTCGTTTTACCTGGCCGCACACACACATGCCATATGTGCCATGTGAACTTTTTTTAGCCAAGGTAGCCAAGGTAGCCAACATGTCCAGGCAAAGCTTTAATCAAAGTCTAATGTCTAATCTAATATAATCTTTGGATTGCGTTTCCATCTCAATGATCCTCCAAATGGACTGTCGGATCAGGTAGAATGACAATGGCAATGATTTTGAACACACACACACACTTGGATTGGACACTGAAATGCTGAAGACTTTGCATTTGGATTAAGCCAGACGTGTGCAACCTTTTTTGATCAACAGGTCATTTTAAAAAGTAGTGTTGTAGGATGTAGACCTACGACACGACATCTCTGAACAGGACACGATAGAAATACGCTCCTCCTTCTCCTGTGTTCATAGTGTGTCTTGTCATCAGGTCAAATCATCACTAGTGGACCAATCAGAGAGGAAAACGGTCCTTATAGGCGTCAAACATGCACAGGCTTGTACTGGTTAAGGCTGATCGCTTTACAACGGCTTATAGTGTGTCTCGTCATCAGGTCAAATCATCATCACTGGGCCAATCAGCGAGAGGAGGTGTATAGCTTTGTTTCTTGTTGTTTAGAGTTGAAATGCGCTTGGTGGGCCGCCCCTAAAATGTCTGATGGTCCTCACATGGGCCGTTGGTTGCTCAACCCTGTATGTGAGCGATCAACAGTGATATTAATGATGGTGATGGCCTTATGATGGGAAATCACCACCGTCATCGTCATCATCATCATCATCACGACGACGACAACATGATTGGTTAAAAACCATTGCTAGCGCGAGCGATAATTACGCCTGAAAAGGTTGGCCATGGTGGGACAAAAATGTCATACGATGTAGTAGACAGAAGTTAGATGGCAAGGAACTAATAAGAGCGAGAGAAGAATCATGTGATGCATGCTGTTCACGGTTCATGCATGCAACAAGTGCAAGAAAAGTGCTGGAATTTCCGTTTTCGGTTTCCAGACTCGGCAAAAAACCGATGCGCGCGCCCGTAAAGAAATTTAATGAACTGGATTGAATTGATTGATGATGATGAGATGTGAGGTGTGTTTTGAACCGAAAAAGATT
>JAOZJS010001066.1:0-14643 GCA_025882695.1 Amerodectes protonotaria | reverse complement strand
GAGAGAGAGAGAGAAGAATTATCTGCTTGAAGTGAAAATAAATCGGTCGAAATCGGATTCTCACACTCACACACACACACACACACACACACATTGGCATTGGCATATGGCTCCAGCGCCGAGAATCGCTTTGGCAAAAGCCAAAAAAAATCACACATCAAGGTTCACCTACCTTTAGGTTAGCTATGTTTGATCCATAAGATCCACGATCCGCATCATAACCTGGCGCCCGGAATTCCAATTAGGAAAACAGCACTCAAATAGTAATCCAGAATCTAGCTAGAATCCAGCCGACCGACCGGCCCACTTTGGCTCCCGACCAAGTTGATGATAATGATGTCGATGTTTTATTCACGCACACGCCCACACAGACACACCCACACCAACATCAACACCAACATTCATTCATTCATCCAAATCTCATTTCATCAGCCATTAACCACGGGTGGGCGGTATTGTCTGGTGTCTGGTGGTGTTGGCACGCCCACTTTTTATCACATCCTACAACACAAGCGCACGTGCGTAAGTACGTAAGTACGTAATCACGCCACACTGGGTGTGTGTGTGTGTGCGTTGTTCACACAGGGATGGCACTTGAACGAAGCGACAAGACGAGAAGAAGAGTGAGTGGAAGGAAATCTATTCAACCACAATGTTTTGCCTGATGATTGAATGAATGAATGAATTCTTTTTCTTCTTCGTCTTCTTTTCTTCTTCTTTTTTCCACGACAATTTTCTGGTTAGATTCAAATATCATCAATGAGAATGGCACCACACACCACGAATTTTTTTTTGTTTCTCGCTGCTCGCGTGCTTGTGATCACACCAAGAGCAGCTTTCAGGGGAAATTGATCACGTTTTGGCAAGTGGCAAGTGTGATGTGATGTTGTTGTTGTTTTGTAGGCGGAAACCAAGGAAAAGTACGGAACGAAAGGGTTAAATATACAACAATAGTTGGCTGGTTGAACAAAACCATATTCGGTATTCGGTATTCAGTATTCGGTCTCTCTCTCATTCAAAATTTCATAATTAATAAGGCGCGAATATCCCACGAATCAATGGCCGCGCATTTTTTTTCGGCGTTTCGGATGATTTGCTTGAAATTATTGAAATTATGTGATTCGAATGTTTTTTTCCCCTTGATCGATCAAGTTAACACCAACGAGTACTGCTGCTGTTGGACGGAATGCGGCAACAAAAGGCTTATGAGAGAGAGGGGAGAGCGAAAGAGTTGAAAGAGAAAGAGTTGATGTTGTTGTTGGCTTCCAGAAATTGCCATTCGGTGGAAGCCTAAGCCAAAAGAGATCGAAATATTAACCAAGGCCACCACCACCGCCAACAACGACAACGAACACGACCACGACAACAACATTAACAACGATCATCAAACAAGACACACACACTGAAGACACACTCACAGGGAGCTAGGAAGCGAGAGAAACGAACAGAAAAAAAATAGAAATAACGAGAGAGAGAGAGAGGGATATACGGTCAAGAACCGGCTAAAAACAAAATCCTAACCAAAACCAAAACTGGCAATAAACAACAACCAACCAAAAAAACAAAAACAAAACAAAAAAACACAACCAGAACAAAAACCCGACTATGCTAAATGCATAAATGTACCGAATACAATGCCCAAGTGATGATCATGATCATGTTGATGATGATCATGGTGATGTTTGTGGCTGTTGTTGGTGTTGTTGTTCAGAACTTGAAAACTGTAGACTAGACTCTCGATGTTTCTTAGCTGTTGGCGCATTAAGGAAATGGCTAGGGAGCTAGCTAGGGAGAGAGAGACAGACAGACTGGATCCCACTCTTCTGGTCGGAGGACCTTGGATCCTTTTCCACCGACGAACAGACGATACAGAGAGAGGGATAGACTTCTAAGAAAGAAATAACACCACCCACCCACACACATACACATACACGCACACACACACGCGAACTTGCCGCCAAAATATTAGAAAAAAATAGTGTAACACTATGTGTGTGTTTTGGGCGCCATTTGGTTTGGATGGATTTTGTTTGTGTGTGTGATCTGTTTTGGCCATTTTGATTGGTTCGCACACGCACACACACACACACACACACGTACATTTTACCACATTCAAATAGCATTTGCATCGTTTATGGGCGGCGTCTGATGATACATGCCCCTTTTGTTTCAAAAAAAAAATGTTATAGATATGATAATGATCATCATCATTATATTAATGAGAGTTGGGCGGGGGCTAAGTCTAGACTTAGGGCCATTAGGAAGGGAATTGGATAGTTTTTCTGATTATATCCCTGGAATCCGTACACAACAAACACGCATACAAATAAAACAAATGGCATTTTCCAATCGGAAGATGATGGCCATGTTCAAAAATAGCTTCTTTTTTTCTAGGGGGGGAAGGGGGAAAGGGAAATTAGAAGAGAATCCCAAGAAAATCAAGAACCATTATCTTGAGATGAGGATTCTTTTATTATATAAATAAGAATTAAATCATTTTGAAACATAACAAAAAAAAAATGAAGGATAATATTTCGAATTTCATTTAAGAAAAAAAAAATTAATCCAACACTAAGCAAACAAACAAACATCGAGGCTAATTTTAATGATTATTCGATGAGGAGGATGTGTTCTGTGTACCAGATTCTGGGTATGGATCTCGGATCCAATGGGACGCTTGCACTATTCCAAGCAACGATATCCTGGGAAATCTATTTTAGGAATATTTCACGGGAATCCATCGACTATTGACGCCTCTTGGCAACAAGAATCAAATCGTAAAGTACAGCAGAACATCGCGGCATCATAAGCTGGCCGATGAGCTGCCATATATGAATTAACGATAACCTGGTAACAATTTTGAAGAAACATACTTTTGGGGACTTTTGGGTTTCACATTTTTTTTTCACAAGAATTTCACATTCGGTAAACTTAAGCCGGTTCTGAAATGCACCAAAAATGGCTAAATTAAGAATAAGAATAAGAGAATTAAGTATTCTTGTACTAGAAAATTTGAGAACATCTAATCCGATATAAAATGGTTCGAATTATAATGATGATGATGATGATGATAATGATGTACTCACGATTTTAATTGGTAAATTATTTTCATCTTTTTAAAATATTAAAAATCAATCATAATGGGCAAATTATCACCGCAAATCCTATTCAATCTAGGTTATTCTGTCTGCCTCCCTCTCTCTCTCTCTCTCTCTCTTTCTTTTGTGGGGCTTCCGGAAAACAAAACGCGGAATCACAATCCACAAAATCCTTGCACAATATTCTAAAATTGATTTGGATGTGATATGACAATAATCCTCATAATGATCATCATGAGGTTGATCATCACCATCCGATTCCGGGGAGAAGAGAAAGTGCACCAAAAAAACAAAATCCAAAAGAATCCGCGTGGTGCAACACGAACAAAACCACCGGAAAGCGCCATTCATTTATTATTATTATTATTATTGTTATTATTGTTATTGCTATTATTGCTATTATCATCATCATCGTAATAATAATCCTTTTTATTCGGACCAAAAGAATCCCTAGAAACGCATTTCACAATCTTGGATGGATGGTGCATACTCTTTTTTTTTCGGCCTGTTCGCTGCCCATCCACAGGAAGGCACTTAAGGGATCAATTTGGATTGAAAGTTTTTATTTTTATTTTTTTTTTGCATCCATCCAAAGCACGGCAACAACAACAACAACAACAACAACAACTGGGAAACCCTATCATCACCACCGTTATTTATGATAATGATAATGGAAATCATGGATATCTCAGGGATGAAAATCCCAATAATAATAATTATTATTATGATTATGGCGCCTAACTTTTCAATTTTTTCTTTTTTTTTTGTTTTTTTTTTGCACCAACCTGCTCTGCATGCTTGAACCATAATTTTCCATTATTGTTGATTGGAGAAATCATCTAGGCAGAACAACAAAAAAAATTGAATTTCCAACCCACTTTCCATTACAAACACAGACAAACTAATATCCGGATTTCCGGTTCGAAAAATTCTCAAAACTTCTGGATCAAACACACTCAGAATCAAGAGGTTTGTGGGGGAAAAACAAACAAATATCGGCTCGAGTTGTCTGGTTTGAATCCAGATTCCAGGCAGGCGATTCTACTACCCGTTACTACCTTAGGGGATTGAAATAGCGTCAATTGTGTAGCAATGCAATTCCTATCGATTTCGAATACGCTGACTGGTAGCAACTAACTAAGTGTGCTCAAAGTGTTCAGTCTGAAAATAGATTTCGGTTTTCTGGATTTGACGCCGCCCACACACTCGGTACATTGATTTCTTGAGACAAACACACACACACACCACCACCACCCACGTAAACTCTCAGACCAAATCTAAAGCACACGCCAAATGCAACCGGTCAACAGTATGAGTATGAGTATGAGTATGAGTATGATGTTGGAAGCCATACCAGAATCTAGTCTTGGTGTTTTCCAGAATCCCATCCCTTAGCCCACACACCCCCTACACGCCCCTCCGGTTTGATTGCGACAATGTGTGTCGAGCCGAGACTTGCCCAGACTTGCTCTTTTGGCCAGACATGCCAGGACATGAACAGAAAAATTATCCCATAAAATCTATTGCTGATTTTTTTGCATCATGGTTGTTATTTAACATCCTTTATCCGTGGTTGTTGTTGGGCGCGATAAGCGTCCTGGATTCTGATCGGTATCCATGGTCCACGGTGTGTCTCGTTCTCGCGATATCCGTCTCTATGTGTGTGTGTGTAAGTGTGTGTTTTGCGTTTTTCTCTATTTCCCTATGCAATGCATGTAGGCAAAAAAAATTTGCATATTCGTTTTTTTTGGTTTTACTTTGGTTGTCATGTCTGGAGCATCCTCTTCGAGATCCGAAATCCGAATTGATTTTAAAAATAAAATTCCCATGAAAAGTGTTTCGAAATGTTTTTTGAAAGTTATTTTTGGCGCCAAAAATAATGATGATCAGCTTGATTCAATGGCTAGAATGGCACTTTTGCAGGCAGAACGAACCAGCCAATGTTTTCAAGAATCGTTTCTTTTAATTTTTTTTGTTCGTTTTCACCAAGGTCACACACACAACAGTCAGTATAAGCGAAAAGCAACTCACAAAAAAACAAAACCAAATCCAAAAAGATCAGATCATTTTGAATTATAATATGGAGCAACCTTATCCATATCAAATGTTCTTACATCTTTGGATTCGATATGACAACGACCAAGGCAGACTGCTTATAAAGACCGTTATAAATCGTTATAATCGAAGCCCTTCTTCCTATCTCTCACTCACTCACTCTCTCTCTCACTCTCGTGTATCGTTCGGTCCAATCAATCGATCGATTTTTTTCTGTTCTCTGTTTCTCGGTACAAGCACGACACGCCAATTCACTCACATTATTCTCAGATAGGATTCAATGCCCGATTTTTAGATCGGATCGGTTTTGGATTACTTGCTTGCTTGCACTGTGTGCATCATAGTCGTCATCTGACTGCCTCCGCAACATATTTGACACCCGATGATCATGAAGATTATGTTGCGATGATAATTATGGAACTTTTTTCTTTTCTTTCATTAGCTCTCATTCTCATGCTCTCTATCTGCGTGATACACGTGTTTCTGAAGGATCTGAATGAATACATTCCAGATATACATATATCCATTATATCATTTAATTGATTGGATCATCATCAATTGATTGATCCAATCAACCCGATTGATTTATAGGTCGATTGGTTATTTCGATTTTTAATGATTGATCAAATTGATTGGCATGACTTGGTGGCAGCGAGGGGAGGGGGGAGGGGAAGTAGAAAGTCATGACATTTTCAATGGTACCCCACAACCACTCGAATGGTGGTGAATTATAACCATCCAAATTGGATGATATCTTCGCAAACATAATGAATGGCATAATCGCCCATCAAGGAATATTATTATTATTGTTAATATCATAAAAATTTAGTATTTGCACACACTGACACACACATATGCTTGCGTGTTTGGTGATTATGTCCGCTTGGAATGCGTTACGGATCGTTCCAATGGATTCAATTTCACTGTTCATTAATTTTGTTATAATAACAAAATCGAATCATAAAAAAAACAACAACAACACAACGGCAACATAACGGTACAAATTAGGGCTATTAGATGCGGAACGGTAGTAAGCGGATCAACCGGAAAAAAATGCGGCCACCAAATCAAACGAAAAAAATAAGCATCTCAACAGAATCTTAATGATCGAATTGGAGGTTTTTTTTGCAGAAAAAACCTGATTTAAAATTTGCAATCTGCGGAAAATTTTTTAAACTTTCAAGCTATTCCCTATTCATTTCATTTCAACCAGAAAAAAAAACACGAAAATTTCGTAATTTCATTCTGGTACATTACAATTCCGGCCTGGATCAACCTACGCCAAGAGAAAATTGGAAAATTGGAAAATTGGAAAAGTTTTTTTTTCGGTTGGGCTAGTGTTGTGTTGTGTTGTACTGTTTTACACATCAAGAATCCCTGATTCGCTCAGGTAATTTCACACAAATCCATTAAAATTTAGCGGATACCACAAGCTGCGGTTTTGTGTGGCTCTTTAGGGATTTTGGGCAGCAAACTTTTTCGTTGCAAAAAATGAAAATGATTCGATTTTCAAGGGCTCCCGTTGTTGTGCGTTGTGCGCGCATTAATTGTTTCATTAGGATCATTCACTAAAACCATTCCGATGAGGCTGTTCATAATTATTATCATCGTGGTTTTAAAAGTGCAAGCGCATTATAAATTACGTTCATAATAATCATTATGATCCGCCCAGTACAATTGACCAATCAAATAGATGGCTGAGAAACTTTCAAATCCCACTCTAGCCGACAATGTTAGCCAATCATTGATAAGCGATTGGGAAATGTTAATAATAAAGTTAGAAACAGTGGGCAGTGACTTGTCTCCTCTTCCCCAAGCGATTGGCTGGTTTGTCAACGATGACTGGTTGCCTTCTATAAGCTATAAGCTAGGTTTGGAGGCATTCCCTTTTCAAAACACTAGTGACTAGTCAATTTCAAAAGATGTGCATTATGCCGTTTGGGGTGTGCAACTAGCGCCATCTATTGCGTTTAAAAGAAACCCCACAACGAACAAAAGCTTATGAAGCTTCGACTTCGTCTCTCTCTCTCGCTCGCGCTCTCTTCCATTCGGGATTGTGCATGGTGTTGTTTGGCTAGAAGGATAATTAACCTACTGGCCAGCACGACGACGACGACGACGACGAGCACTTTTTGTTTGGCTCGGCGTTTTAGCTCGTTTCATTTTTCAATTGTTTGTTTGTTCTCTTTTGTGTCGGATATTTGATCATCCCGAGTCGAAACCCGAAAACAGATCAAAATCAATTTTCGATTGTTTCATTTTGGCTGTTGTTGTCGTTGTCGAAACCTACATCAATGGTTGTCAAATACTCGTTGAAAATCCAGAAATCACCATGGAAAATCTGTGATTATCAGTCCAAAATGATACTGATTACCGTTTTTTAAGCTGCGATTTAAAAAACTAACAATAGTCGAAAATTGATTTAGTATTTGGATTTGTTTCGCGTCTTTGTCTCTCTCTCGCTCGTTATCCAAGATGGCCGATATTGTCCAAAATGAAACTGGTAGTTCAAATGAAGGATCTGAATTTGGAGATTTTCAAACATCCGAACAACCGTGCAACAATTTTGATAAGTCTGTGATAGAAAATCCGACCAAAACCGTTCAGCCGATGATCAATTCGGATAAAACCGTTCACCACAAACAGCCACAACAATCCAAATCCAAAAATATGTTTGCCGCCGGTGTCGATTGGAATCAATTTAGAGAATTTCGTCAAATATTTGAGATGAATATTGCCAAGCACTTTCAAAGCGGACAACAGCCACCATTGTCCAGCGAGCAAGAAACTTCAAACGACACCAGAGAAGATCCCATCAATGATTGTTTGTAAGTTTATCCAAGATTTGATGTTTTTAAGATTAATAGTTAATCCTGTCCTATCCTGTTCTTTTTTTTTGGATCAAATTCCCAGAATCTGGCAAAATCTTACCACAACTTGTGATATAAATCTGTATCTGAAACCGGATAAATCTTTTGTATTGAAACGATTCTTGGAAAATTGTTTAGAACAAATTGAGAACAGGAAAATGACAATCAAAAAAAATCAACGACATCCGTCCAATGAAAGCTTGAAATGTTGGAATGAGGATGAAATCGCCCAAAGTTTGGATATGCATTCAATGATGATTGGAGGAGATGTTCCGGAAACTGATGACATCATCGGCAAGCAAGAAGGCACGGGTAGTAATAAATTGGTACAAATCAATCGTTTCAATGATGGCGGCGCTAAATTCCAACATCATCAATCAATGAATCGATGCAAAATTGATCAATCATTACTGTCATTGAATGCATCGACATTATTGAAAACGTTTCATGATGAATACGGTCTTGGTGGTTATGATGATATTGATGAAAAAAATAACGACAATGATGATGATCATGATGATGAACAGAACCCAGAACAGGATGTAGACGATTCCCAGTATTATTCATTACCGATCAATTTGAATCATTCGAATAATCATTCGAATAATTCAAAAAGCACCCAAAAGGCACCAAAATCCTCATTGATTGGACGAAAATACAGCAATGATTATTCCAATGATGGTTTGATGAGAGAATTGGCCCAAATCCAAATCCATCACCATCCGGATGGTAGCTATGAGTATTGTTTGGATAAAATTCCAATCATACGAACCATCAAAAAGGATGAACAATATAGCTCAAAAGAATTAAGTGAAAAAATCGCCCAATTAAATTACATAACTCAGCTACAATCCGATGTACTACAAATGGAACTGTCCACCCGAAACGATCTGGAATATGAGAAAGAATTGAAAAATCAATTCATTTCATTGTTGCTTCGTGTACAGAACAAACGCCGGAATCATTTGAAAAATGCTGCTAAATGCTGCGACAATACCGTTAGTGGTGGCCGTGCACCAACCACAACTATCACCACCAATAAAATCGCCATCATCAAACATCTTTCATTGGATAGTATTTTGCCAATGTTTCATGGAAGTCATGGTATCCTGAAAAAGCATCCGACTAGTCCAAAACACACATCATCAACATCATGTGATCCAAACTTTAAACCAATCTATTTGATTCCCTATATTGATACTATGTTTCCATTGGATGTACAAACATTGCAAACATTGATTGAAAGTAAGTGAAAGTAAACTTAAACCAATGGAAAAATTTGACTAAAACTACTTTTTACTACTTCTTTTACTAGTTCTGGTCGCCATGGACAACGATAGCCGGAAGGTACCAGAGCTTATCACAAGCTATATACTTAAAGTGATTTGTCCGGCATAATTTCGGACCGTATCTTGGAAGTGAAAATCATCAGTGAAAATCTTCATCAAAATATTGGCAATCATAAATTTTGAAAAATGTTTTTAATTTAAACATATCTAAAAATTCATAAATAATTGATTATGTTTTGATATATATCTTTTCTATTCTTATTCAAATTAATATTGATAATGTTTCCCCTGGAATTTCCGTTCGATTTGTGTTTGAAAATTCGGATACTTATCAATGAATGCCTTGCGCAATGATTTCTCATATTGATATCGTTCAGTAGGTGGATCAATGGGCATGTACAACAATGGTTTGACCAAAACTCGACCATGCGCACAACGGAAACATGATTTACAATTGGTCAATTCTTTGATCATGTCTGAACATTCTTTGTTGCTGAGCTGCTCATTGAAACGGATTGCGCCACGACAAGCTTTGGTTTTGATCTGTTCCAAAAGGAACGGTGTCATTGGTGAAGCTAGAAAAAAGCAAAAATAGAAAATAACGATTGGATTAATTAACGATTAACGATTAACGATTAACAAATGTTTTTTCAAACATTTATGCTTATCGTTAGCTATATAATTCAATGTGTCCACAAGAAAATCTTGTAATGGTCCAGGATGGTTGAAATTTTCAAAACATTGCGGCATTTGATTGATCAAAATGATGTTGTCATTTTTGATGGAAATTTTCACGCCCAGAAATTCGTCCATATCCGGAAAAATCGGTTGAATTTGTTCGCAAAGATCTTCAGGTATACGAATCTCGCATGGCGGTACAACCGGATGTGTCGACAACATTCTTCTGGACACTTTTACTGGTTGGCTACTAAAAGCAGATGCAAGAATTCGTTCATAACGGATTCTTTCGTGGACAGCATGTTGATCAAACACCAACATCAAACGTTCTTTGATCAATAAACAAAAAATCAATTGATTATTAGCTTGACCAATAATGTGTACATTGGCCGAACGAAAAATGCTTTTGTCCAAACAAGTAGATTGTTTGATTTTCATTGAATCCAACAATGGAAACTTTCCAACAAGTTTATTCATTATGATGATTGCTTCCGATTGGGTTCGAAAA
This sequence comes from Amerodectes protonotaria, assembly GCA_025882695.1. Taxonomy (NCBI): domain Eukaryota; kingdom Metazoa; phylum Arthropoda; class Arachnida; order Sarcoptiformes; family Proctophyllodidae; genus Amerodectes; species Amerodectes protonotaria. The sequence continues at coordinate 4,145 of JAOZJS010001066.1, read as the reverse complement.
TTAAAAAAATTCGAATTCGAATTTTAATCGTACGCCTTCGAACGCGATTCGAATTCGAATTCGAATTCTTTTTCGATCGCCTATTTCGACACAACCATGACAAAAAAATTATATCCGGAACAAAAAAAAATTAAAAAAATAGCGCATCATTTTATTGTCAAAATTGTCAAATTACTTGAAGATTATTAATTATTAAAATTATTTGATTCATTGCATTTGGTCTGGATTAAAATTAAAATGGAAGCAATGTTCATCAGTGTATATCGACTGATTGGGCGTGTGGATGTTTAAGGTGTTGTGGGTGTGTGGGTGTGTGTTTGTAAGTGAATTTTGTAACAAAGGTTTCAGCGTTATTATTATTATTATTCAAATATATTGCATTGAATTTTTAGGCCAACTGGATCAACTGGATTCTGGATTATCATCTGTGGTTTTGGAATGATTCTGAATTACATAAAGCAGCGGAAGCGGTGAAAACAAAACAAAACAAATGATAACAATAGTTTATGAGAGAATTGAACAACGATACAATCAGTTCATTATGCGCGACAAAACGGGTTTTCTTGGATTTGGACACAACCAAAAACGGAAACGAAGAAGAAGAAGAAGAGAATGTCGTATGAAAATACAAGAATTTCCAATCAATCAATCAATAATGATGATGATCATAATTATAAATGGTAGTAAAACCACAAAACGATGAAAAGCGACAAAAGGAACGAACGAAAAAAAAGAGAGAGAGAGAAAGAAAGAGCGAGAATCCTAATTTTCACTATTTGTACTTGGAAGAAAATACCCGTAAGGGGTGTGGGTGTGGGTGTGTCATAAGGTATGTTTATGGGCGTGATGTCCATCATTATTTTCATGCATTTTTTTATTTGGTTGTTTGATTTGGTTTCAATAAATGCTGGCCCTAACTCTGGCCACGTATTCATCTTGGATGGCCTCTTCTCTGGCATCACCGCATAATACCATGGTGGATATCAACAACATCAAACAAGCAAGGGCATCCATACCGGCCACCGCAATTATATGCAGATCATATTCAACATAGGCGTTTATTGGTGCATTCTTACCGGCATTTGTTTTACTACTTTGTAGATAAACTTGTTTATCATCCGTTTTCACTATACCGGGCGGTGGTTCCGGATGGCATGGCTTATAGAACACCACGTATGATGTATAACAGGCCAATATTGTTAAACCACTTAGTGTGATGATCAGCTTGAAAACAAGAATAATGATCAATGGATCAATGGTTACAACAAACAATAATGATAATGATAATAGGTATAATTACCAGCAAATGGAAGCCAAAACGTAAATCTTCTTGTGCAGGAGCAATGTTAATGAATGCCACCAGGAATATGATCACATCGATGGATATCAATGAGATGTGATATATTTGTACATCATCATAATATTGTTCAATATATTCATATTGTAGACTTTGATTGTTGACCATTGATGACCATAGTTCATCGGCGATCGGTACAAATTTACATTCTCGTTGTTTGTTCAACAACAATATGAACGATCCTACCAACAATAGCTGATAAGTGAGGGGGCGGATGGGCGGAAACAACACAGAGAAAAGAATTTAAAACAACAATAACAATAATAACCGGATCAACTAAATCGGAAATTACTTACGGCTGTAAAGAAAGTGATCAAACGATGCAAACAATGGTGTTTGGGAAAACTTGATGGCATTTTTAGGATTTTCCGGAGGTTTCGTAGGTAGAGTGGTGTGTTGTGTTGAGTGGTTAGTGGAGATAGGAGGAGGTTTAGTGGGTGGGTAGGTGGGTGTGTGGGTGTGTTTTTTTGTTTCGGGAAAGATTACGAAATTCAAAAAAATATTCAAATAATAATAGTATTGATTTCTAGAATGGAAATCAATCAATCAATCAAATATTTAGAATATAGAAGAAGATCAATATTATAGTAGTAGTAGAAAATATATCGATTGTTGAGAATTTGAATGTCCGGAAATGTAGGAAGAGGAAGTTATTTTTGGTCAATTTCTCTAATATCCGGTTTAATTGAGCAACTTGAACTTGAAGTAGAAGTAGAAGAAGTTAATAGAGGTAGTTAGATTTGCGAGTGATAATTATAATGATGATGATGTTGGTGTTGGTCAGTTCCCATTGATCCCAGTGTGTGGAAAATTTGGGCGTTTTTCACTTAGAATGGGCGGTGCATCGCGCTTTCGCTCACATTGCGTGGAAAGAATTCAAGGTAGGGCCACCAGCAACTACAACAGAGCCTCAATGAGCGTGTGAGTGTATGTGGTTGGGCGTGTTTGATGAAATATCATTAAGCTCAGTACGTGAATCAATTAACGTGCAGTGTGTATAGGCTGGGTATTGTAAGCTAAATTCAATTATATAATTAACAATGCGAAGCGTAGGCGCGATCAATTATCAAATATCAATTATTTAAAAACGATTATTAATTATTGATTTTTTGTATTCTTGTTTTTCCCCGGGAATTTTATCTGGTTCACATTTTGGATGAAATTTTCGGTTTTCGGTAAATAATTTCCGAGAATTTCCGATAATATGTTTTCGCCGCTTGTTCAAGCCGATGATGATGATGGCGATGGTGGTGTTGGTGGTGGTGTTAGTTGGACGAAAACTAAAACCGAAAAATGAAAAATGTTTCCGAAAGTTCCGGAATTCAAAAAAAACAAAGAGGAAACCGTATCCTGGTCCTGGTTGGGGTGAATGTTTGGTGAAAATTAATCATTTCCAATAAAAATGTTAAACCAACAACATCATCAACTAGAGACAACAACAACAAGAACAACAACAACAAAATGATGATGATGGAAAACAATAATAAAAATAAATAATAGTTTACATAAGAATAGGTGCGTGCGTTTGGTCATGCATTTGGTTGGCGTGTATGGCTGGCTGGTTGTGATCGCACGGACGCTTCTGTACGAAAGCTTCTGGATGCTGCCGATTTCATTCAATATTCTTCGCTTTTTCTTCTTTTGCTCCTTTTGCTCCTTTTGTTGTACGCTGGATAATGATATTTTAGTACAAGCGAACCAGAGAGATAGATAGATGGAGAGAGAGCTTGCTCTATCTTGGCCACCAAGCGATCCAGCATAAAGGTGCCCGAATACAGACACAAGCACACACACAGAGATCCATACGTTGTCGTCGTCGTCGCATCCTTAGCATGAAAAAACATGCTCAGAAACCTCGAATACGACCTCTCCGCTTGCATGCCGGAACCAATGATGCTACAAAGGCTTACACACGCACTTGGTCACGACGACACGCCCAGTGTTTTATATTCTTTATACCTTTTTTTTGCTTGTGGTTTTCAAAATTTTTCGGCTGGTTTTCCACTCCCCTTGACATCCTTTTGTGTCTGTGAAATCCTGGTGAACCAAAGGGGGGATGCTGTGGTGGGTGTTTGTCTGTGTTTTGGGTGTTTTGTGATGTGATGTTTGCGTGCGCAAAGTGTAATGGCGGATGCCAGAGAAGAGAAGATACCCGACCGACCAACGAACACAAACACGCACACCAAGAGAGAATGCCACCGAAAATTTCGATTCTTAAGCTTCTATTATATAGATGGATTCTTTTTTCTGTTGGGATTCTTTTCTCTTCGCACTTTTTGGGTTAATATAATGGATCCTGCCCACAGACACACGCACAGACAGGAACAGCGGCCATCCATGTAACTGGCACGATCACGATCATCCGAAGATCGGCTTGGTGCATTGGTTCTCCTAGCTAGTGTTTGGCCATTTTGGCCCCTTATGACCCTTTGGTGATTGATAATAGATACCAATAATAATGGTTTTCCCTTAACGTTTTCGAGGCCAACGATATGAACAACATTGTCGATGTTCATCAATCAATCAGACAAATGGTAAATGTGGATGTACAGCAATCCAAATCGATTTCAGGGACCATTGAAATCGAGCAACATAGATAGACAAACAAACAATAGAAAGATGGGACACACCCCTACACACACACACCCTCATCCGATTCCATGATGAGGGAAATGATGGTTGATGGTTAAATGAAAACGGAAATTCAAACCATTTCTTTCCGACTAAACTATTTCAGCCGAGCCCTCCCGCTCTGCCCCTCCCCTGCCCCTCCCTCCCTCCACCACCA
>JAOZJS010001065.1:0-14652 GCA_025882695.1 Amerodectes protonotaria | reverse complement strand
TCAATTTTTTTTAAATTCAAAAATTTTCATTTTTCGCGGTTGCTCTATGAGCGCGGTAGCGTTCGCTCGCGCCTTTGTTCGCGCGCTCATCTCCTTTCGCGATAGCGCGCATAATCCTATCGCTCGCGCGCTAGTGTCCTCGCGCTAGTGCGTGCGCGAAAACGTTATAGCACCCACGGAGACACCTCCTACTCCAATGACTTGATTTTTTTGTTGTTCAAGCCTGACATCTATCGGCAGGTTTGGGAACTTTGCTTTTTTCGAATTATTCAATGGCGCTCATACCAATAAATTTTTTGTGAAATTGGCATTTTATTAAGATTAATTAAGAAGATTAAGAAGATTAACCAGACAAAACAAAAATCGGAATTAAACATCAAAACTTGTATGAGGGAATAGTTGTTGTTCTTCTTCGTCTTGTTGTCCATTCTGGTCATCGTCGTCTTTGGCACTGATCAACGTATTGAGAGACCAAGAAGAATCATCGGCGGTAATCATGGTAACATTGGTGCATGAATCGGATGTTGACATCGACGACGACGACGACGATGTTGATGAGCCATCATAAAATAGATTAAACGAGAAGAAAAGATAAGCATTTTTATTACCAAACCGATTGGCCAGAAACGTATCCTCGTTGGCCGCTTTAGCAAAACAAGCTCGGTTGTCATGGCGAACATCTTTAGCATATACTTCCAATGTTTCGGCTGTCAGAAACATTTCATCCGCAGGGTATTCCAATGATGATAATGGTCGATGATGGTGATCATTATTAGCATCATCATCATTATCATTATTATTATGATGATCATCATTGATTTTGGTGTGTGGTGTGGTTTCCACCGGATCTTCCTGGGTTACCAATTTTTTCTGCTGTTGTTGCTGTTTGTCTAATTGGGATCAATAAATGATTCGGATTGATTGGAAAACAAATTCGATGATCATCATCACCACCACCGTGGTGGTATCATCACTAACCTATCAATTGATTGATCCATTCATGTAAACGTTGTGCTATGTCCGCAATGGTATCACTTTTTCGATTTGGCAAAAACATTCTGGTTGCCAAGGTGATTGGCGATTGGAATGGTAACGATGATGATGATGGTTGTGGTGATGATGATCGCGAAGTCGATGTCGTTGTGGTCGGATCCAATTCAACAAACGTGATCCGGAACACTCGTACATAATCTCCATGTTCGGTGAATGCCATAAGACGGCTGTTTGTCGGGCCATCTGTGCTTCGGGCGACACACACACACACACAAGATGTGGGTCATTATTAATTCTGTCCACGCGAATCTCTCCACGATTCAACTTACGTGATTTAATTTTAATATCAATCGATTGTGCATTAATGAAATGTTTTCGAGGATTCTTACGTAACCAATTGGAACCTTTCTCCACCATTTGATTGAATGTTTCGAAACGGGGACGTTTGAAAAATGTTGCCCGAGATTTTTGCCTTGGTAGGAAATCTTGTACACCAATTTGTGGAAATGTTTTAACCATATGGGGGATGATTTCCGTTTCCGTTTCCGTTCGGGGTCCGCCTTGTTCCGGTTTTTCGTAGAATATTCTCAATATGAACACATTACGGGTGGACAAAGTGGACAATGATGTTTCTGTATCGATTTGCCATTCAAGGTTAGCATCGAATGGTACACTTTCGATTGATATTATTCGGCCTTCAAGGCCATTGGTGGCCAGATCATTGTTGATTCTTCGGATTACATCATCCAGATTCTCGAATTCCGACACCGATTTCTTGTAATTCGGACAATAATCCTTGAAGCTTCATTCAAAGCGGGCAATTTCATGAATATTCATAAGAAATGGTCGTGATTTACAGAATCCAGGAACACACTCTCTCTCGCTCTCTCTTCGCTCTCGCTTACCTTATCTTTGGTGGATTTATGGGCTTGTCCAACGGAACACGCCTCCTGATCCATAACCTAATGCAAGCGCACACCCACCAAAACACCCACCCAAAACACCTTGATTAATGACAACAAAAAAAACCAGTGCATTTTTTCTTCGTGGTTCTATAATTACCTGAGAGCTCGAAGAACGTTGTTTTTTTCCGAACCGTAAATATAGAAACAGCAATCATTCGGTTTCAGATCATAGTTGGTATTCTCATGATATTTGAACAGAATAATGATCGTTTCACAGTTGACCACTTGCCATTGTTGGCCATGATTTTGGAGCCATTGATTGGCCACTTCAATCATTGCGCTTTACGCCCACGGGTTTTGTTGTTGTTGTTGCCATTGTTGTGGTTCGGGTGTTCCAACCAAAACCAAAGCGAATGAAAAAAAAGAAGATAATTATTAAAATGTTTGCATGTGTTTGGCGGTACCCCGCCAGAAAAAAAATTAATCCATCTAGGTGGTGGATTTTTCGGTAGCCAAGAACGCCAACCAAGCCCAATCCCAGCAAAAATACGAAAACAAGAGGGAAGGAAGGTCGCCCAGAAACCACCCAGATTAAAAGCTCCCGACCAACAACAACAACGACAAAATTAATCCCGCAAAACCAGAAGCACTGTTGTTGTTGTTGTTGGATCGTGAAGACGTCATGTTTGTCGGTCGGTCGGGGACATATTTCAGTTTGAATCGGCAACATTATTAAAAGCGGATTAAACAAAATCGAAGAATAATATTATTAATAGAATGTCTTCCAATGATTTCGAATTTAGAGTTTGCCATTTCAAACCGTTATTATTATTAATATTATTATTATTATTCGTTTTGCATTCGAAGAAATTCGTCGCAAGCTTTAGCAATATCTTCTTCTAACGGAACTTTTTAAAATGTACTGTTAGGAGCTCTCGCTTGCCGATCAATTATTTATAATGATGATTGAAAGCTTCCCAGTACAGTACAATAGAAAATGACAAACCTTCCGTTTGGCGGTGGGTAATTAGGTTCGGAGAGTACCACCACCTAACCACCAATCGCGACCAAGCCACCACCACCAGGCCTAGCACAGGATTTTAGCGCAAGAAATGGAATAGAATGGGAATCCCACAAAACACACAAACCTGAAGGAATGGTATTCAACTTGAAATTGTTGGATAAGTTTGCCCGATCGTTTTACCACCGATGGTATGAAATCCACAAATGTAAAACGTACATTCGGATCTTGGATGTTTTTGTCAAGGATTTGCGGCGGTTCCGGTTGGGCGCAATCCTGTCGGTGACGGAGATAAAGGGCAAAAGCCATCTTGATCACCAAGAATATTGAACAGATTTGAATCGGATTCTGTGAAATGTTGAAAGCGCGCGCTATTGCCGATACTGGCGCCACAGCATCACGGTTGCAATCTGAACCACCGTCGAACGATTCTCGATTCTTTTATTTTGAACACTTTTTTTCTCGTGTGTTTTGGTGGTGATCACTTGGTCTCGATTTTCGGACTACCTCATGATTTACCTGGTGGCCGCTACCTGGAATCCCAAATTGGATTCTCGAATTTTCGGATACACCTGTACCACTACCACTATCGTTTGTTTCCGATAACTAACGGTATATAGCTGTTTTGGAACTAACTATATTCCACTATATTTCGAATTTACGCAATACGCAATAGGAATTTGGAACCAAAACAAAAAACAAAATAAATAAATTGAACACAAAAAATGGTGGTTTTTTTCAAAGATGATAATTTTTTAATAAAGTTTCAAATTCTAGAATTGATTGATTCGATATTTTTGTTGCACTAGATATACATATTTTTTCAATAGCAAAAATTTCAAACATCATAGCCGATTAGATTACGTTTTCCGATAACTTCGCCGACAAAAAACCAACAAATCACTTCGACAGTGACCAATGTATTGACCCAAGCTTCCTTAACGGTTACACTGGCCCATTTTCCTCGCATGGCAGCGTTTGTTAGATTACCGAATCCTTTGATGATTGCCGGAATATCGGCCGGTGTTGGTGGATATAATTCTGTTTTGGCAAAACGATTGAATTCACGAAGTTTAGGTTTTGCAGCTAGAATTTAAAAATTTTCAAAGGAAAAAAGAGCGTGTTAATTTCAGGAATTCTAGACATTCAACAAGATTCAATTCGGGTATTACCTTCCAATAGAAGAGGCAGTTTACTTGCTAATTTAGCCATGATTATTATTTGAAATGATTATTTCAAAATTGAAAACAGAAAACCAGAAAAAAATTTCAAAGACAACAACAAACAAACTCAGCACGATCGGGTTTATGCGTGTGTATAACCTCAAAAGGTCTTTTTATATTCGAAGTCCCGTTCAGAGAGGACGTATTCGAATTAAATAATTCATTCAATGAGGAATCATGGAGAATTTTTTGGATTTCTTGGAACAAATCCCGTTTCATCTTCAAGCTTATCGACGAATATAAAATTTTTATTGAAATGATCAAGAATTTTCATTTTTAAGCAATTTTTTTGGGGAAAAACTGTAATTTTTTATGTTCGAATTTTGGTACTAGTGTTTATGAATGGGCCCGAGCGAATGATGGCGCCAAGTCGATTGACAGTGGCAGCAGCAGCATCAGAAGAGTTGTAGTAGCGCGCGCGTTGTTGTTTTTTGCGGTCCAACGTTTTTTTTTTTCATTCGCTTTTAACCATTTCAAGCCAGCCATGATATAATACATGTTTTTATATTCTCTCCCCTTTTTTTTTGCATTGTGTTTGGCTTATTATTGAATTTCAAACACCACAACTTCGAACCATTGTTTTGAGTAGGTGAGCATAATTTTTTCCATCGATGTTTGGTGTCCATGACCAGACGCCCGTGTGTCTGTGGCTGGCTTCTCATTGTTGGTTGGTTGGTTGGTTGGTTATCCTGAATATAGTTTTTTTTTTTGATATTCGCTGATGATTGGTATTGGTTTTTGAGCGCATGTATTCACATGAATCCTATTATAGCCAAGCGCCAGCTTTGGCACGTTGAATAAGACGCCTGAAAAAAGTGAGGAAAGAATTAACAAGTAACAACCAGAAAAAATAGTATATTTGTCCAAAGTATATACACTTTTGCCTAACGCCACTGCTTCTTCAGTTTATCTCCTTTCTTCTTCTTCTTCTTCATCAAATGCCATTCATATGATGTTTTTTTTTATAGTTTCAACACATTTTTTCCTGGCTATTATTTTTAATGACTTTTTCGAGAGAGAGGGAGAAAAAAACCAATCTTTTTTTCGGTTTGAATTTTATTTTATTTTTTTGAAATTTCATTTTCTCTGAAAAAATTGACCATTGTCCATTTTTCAAATTTCAGATGATTTGTATTTTTTGCGGGTGATAACAACCAATCAGCCGTTGGGTGACCACCAAAAAAACGCGCGTTTTTTCAATTTGTTTATATTTTTAATAATGTGTGATTTGACCCTCTTCTAACAGCTATAACACATCAATGCTTCTTCCATCAAAGTGATTCTTGATTGCAAATATTATTATTATTATTATTATTTCATGAAGAAACTTTCGTCGGCCTTATATTCTTTATATATTAACTTTGAAATTAATTCCTGTATTGTTTTGAAACTAATTTGACTTATGACATTTACAAACAAATTTCCATCACTCAAAGGTATGTCAACCATCTATGATGGAAAACTAATGTTTTTTTTTGGAAAAAAATAATCTTTCTAAAATTTCCATTCTCCATTTACAGATTGCAATGGATGTCAATGGAGGATTATCATCCCAACCCAACAAATCGGTCGCTAAAGCATCGATTATAAATAGAAAAAAATTATTGCGAAGCTTGAATTGGGATGATTATTTAAAGCGTTGTGATGGTAAACCGGCACCAGCGGAATATTTCAATCAAAATATTGTACCACCATTAAATGAATTTATGATCAATCAAAAATTAGAAGTTACTAGTCCTGACAATCGTGATTTCATACATTTGGCAACAGTAGTTGGTTTTATGGGCCCACGTTTGCAGCTTAGATTAGATGGTTGCGATAACTCAAATGACTTTTTCGAACTAGTCGATTCAGAAGTTATTAATCCGATTGGTAATCATTTGGTGAAAAATCGATACTTTGCCGCACCATTGAGATTCCGCAAAGATGCTGCTGCTTATAATTCATTTTGTAAACAAATTTTGAAAAATGCAGCCCATGCTCCGTTGAATTGCTTCAAGGACAAACCAATACGACCACCCAAGAATCGTTTCCAACCTGGTATGAAATTAGAAGCAGTTGACATAAAACATCCATCAAACATATGTCCAGCAACCATTATAACGGTGGATAAAAATAATGTCGAAATACATTTGGATGGTTGGGATTCAACCAATGATTACAAGTGTCCTTATTTTTCAAGAAATCTATTTCCGGTTGGATGGTGCAAAAAAACAGGACACATATTGCAATTTCCAGGACCAAAAGGTATGTTTAATTTGAATGATAAAATAAGAATCGTCTTAACCCTTTTTGATTTGGTCTTTTTTTCCAGCTGAATACCAGGAAAATATGAATGATGGCAGTATTAGTGTAAACAATCAACAATGCCCTTCAAATAACCAAAATACGATCACAAATCATGATTCTCCAAGCACAATTGAACAATCTCGTATAGGAACAACAAATACCACAGCAACAACAAAAGCAATAATAAACGATAAAGAAAAAAGCGATGTGAAAACACCAGTTTTACCACCGCCGCCGCCGAATATTCATCAAATGAACTATAATGAAGCTTCTGGTTCCACTAATAATCCTGAAAATGTAATCAAATTTGAGGCAAATAGTGTAGCCATTAAAAATGAAAATAATACTACTAACCATAATAATGATACAAGTACTGGCGATGATTCTTTGATCAAACCTATCATAAAGAAATCTGATCAAAAAAGTGATAAAAATCATTCGCTAAATTCCAGTGTTTTTTCAGCTAATAGCAGAATCAATAATAATAATAATAATAAACGAAACTTTGATCAAATTGAACCAGAAAAGAAATGCTCTTCAAGCTTGATAAATGGAAAAAAACCCTCAATCAATGAGCAATATGATTCTGTTTTGCCCAGTAAAAATTTGGTCAACACATGGTCGGTGGAAGAATTGATGGAATTTTTAAATCATAAATTTCCAGAATTCCACAAATTCGAACATTATTTTAGATCTCAAGTAAGTTTCACCAGAATCTTTGGTCTGATTTGATTTTTTTTCAATCATATTTTATCTTTGTTTTTGCAGGAGATTGATGGCAAAGCTTTTTTGATGTTGACCAACGATTTGATGATGAAATTTTTGAATATCAAACTGGGATATTCATTGAAAATAATAGATTTGATTGATCGAATCAATTCCGAAGCATGTTAAAGTTTTTTTTAATATCAAATTGTTATTGCGTTTTTTTTCGAGATGGAAATATTTATCATCGATTTATATAATTCTGACAACTGTTGACGAAAGGTACAAAATTTAACGCAAACTTTGGATCACTATCATTTGGTCCGAATATATCATGATGAAAAAATGAATTATTAATTTTTTTGCTACGTAAAATCGAGATGTTTTTGTTTTTAAAATGTTTATCTAAATTTTAATCGTCAAATCTTCACTAAATTCTAACAAACATAAAATGTTCTTATTTCAATTGAATGTACCAAAGATGAAAAAAAATGATTTCAATAAAAAAATGGCTAAATTAGCAACAAAAAAATCCACCATGGCTATCGATATATCGATGGTTGTGCAACAAAACAGAATCCGTATACCCGAATTCACGTGGATTCTTCTTGTTTACATCCCAAACTCGATTGGGATTTGGAATTTTTGACATGTTTTTTCACCAATAAAAAAATGATGATAATCCAGCCGTGAATATGCATAAAACGCCCCCAAAGTTTTACAGTGAAGATGATCTTACCAGAATCGTCACCAAAGAACTTGATATGGCCATCTATCCACAGTTTATTGGTCAGGAAAAATGGTGTGTGAATGAATTGCTGAAACAAAGGAAATTCAAATTCAACACAGAGTAAGGATACCAAAAGTTGAATGTGATGTGATAAAAATTGATCGATTAATTGATTTTGTTAATTTAGCCTGAACGGAATCGTGATTCGATACGATGATTGGGAATTTCTTTCCGAAACAGGTCGCATCATCGATGATACACCTTTGATATTTTGGAAAATTCGATGCAAATTCCATATATTGGATGTATCCAATGATCAAATCCTGCACATCCCTATAATCAGGTTGGATTTTTGGTAGTTTTTCGGATGATCATTACCATCATTAACATTTTGTTTGGTTTCTTGTTTTTTAACATTCGCATTAGCGTCGGTGTTAATTATGTTGGTTGTTCATTGTTCAAATGCATCGATGTGACCGTCAAGTTCCAGTTGGGAATGGAAAATGAAATCCATGATTATATTATGGATAATTTTGATATCGGTGAACCAATCCTATTCAAAGTAAAATCGTTCATACCATCTCAACACTATATTGAAGGTATTATAGATGAAGAAACATTCCAGCTTATAGATAAAGAAAAAGAAAGAGAAGAAGAAGAAGAAGAATAAAGAAGAAGGAAGGATCTGTTTTTTTTTGTTTTTTAAATATAAATTTGTAATTTTTTGTAATTTGTTTGTAATTTCATGTAATTTCATGTAATTTATTCATTCTTGCACCACAACAACGATAAAAAAACAATTATCATCCAACAAACGTTTTCCATTATTCGAACTTGATTCCTTGCGCTAGCGGTAGCTCTTTCGAATAATTAATTGTACATGTCGACCGTCGCATATATTGTTTCCATGAGTCTGATCCAGATTCTCGGCCACCACCTGTTGCCTGTGTTGATTAACAATTAATAAATCCCAATTAATCTCAAATCTAAAGTACTAGTAGTCCTGTTTTCTGTACCTTTTCGCCACCGAATGCACCACCAATCTCGGCTCCATTGGTCGGTATGTTCACATTGACGATTCCACAATCGGAACCTTTTGGACCAGTCCACTGGAACAATCAATCAAAGATGGTGAGAATAATATGCCCACACACCAAAATTTCTTTTTGTTACCTTGAAAATGTTAGCAAGGGTGTTGGTGAACAAGCTACTGGACAGTCCTTGTTCCACTTCATTGTTCCATGCGATTGCATCATCAAGATTCTGGAACGGAATCACATAAACAATCGGAGCGAATGTTTCCTTGTGAACAATCGGCGAATCATGCGGTAATCCGGTTACAATGGTCGGCTCAACATAGTATCCTTCACGGTCGATACGCTGGCCACCTTTGATGATTTTGCCACCAGATTCTTGTATCTGTTTGATGGTTTGTTCATAATTGTTCACCGCTTGTTCGTTATGCAACGGTCCATAAAGTGTTTGCGGATTAAGCGGATCGCCCACACGGATCTGCGAGAATGCCTGCGCTAAACGTTCCACAATCACCGTGATCACCTGTTCATGGACGAACAAACGCCGGGTGGTGGTACATCGTTGACCGGCGGTTCCAACACAGGCAAACAATGATGCACGTATGACCATATCCAGGTCGGCATCTTGATCCACAATGATGGCATTGTTGCCCCCCAATTCCAAAATATGCTTGCCGAACCTGTTCTGTACTGCAACACCTACCCCTCTTCCTACTTGGCTACTTCCGGTGAACGAAACCAACGGCAAGCGTTCATCTTCGGCAATGGCCTTACCGATTTCAGCATCACCACTAACCAATGAACATATCGACCCGGGTAGTTCATTATCTTGAAATACTCGTTCCAAAATTTTCGTCACTGCAATGGCACAGAGAGTGGTTGAGGGGGCTGGCTTCCAGAGTGTTGTGTTGCCACAAACCAACGCAATTGCATTGTTCCATCCGAATACGGCCACTTTGATTCGGGAATAATCATAATTAATCAAAATCCATCAATAATCATAAATTGATCAAATCAATAAGGAGAAAAAATTGTACGATTGAATTGGATACCTGGAAAATTGAATGCAGAAATGACGCCCACGGTGCCCAATGGATTCCACATCTCCATCAGAACATGATTAGGTCGTTCCGATGGTATAATTTTTCCATTCAACATTCTTGACAATCCCACTGCATAATCACAAATGTCAATATATTCCTGTACTTCACCTTCACCTTCCGATAGGATTTTGCCCATTTCCAATGAGATCAATTTGCCTAGATCGGATTTTTTCTCCCGTAGAGCATTGCCAATCTGTCGAACTATTTCGCCACGTTGTGGTGCCGGTAAATCAATCCATTGTTGCCAGGATTTTCTCGTTTGTTCCACTGCTTCATTATAATTGTCCTGGGTGGCCGAAACAATTTCTGCAATAATTTTTCCATTGGACGGATTTATCGAATGGATAGTCTAGCAGTGAAAATCGAAAATCAAAAATCAAAAATCAAATTCAAAAACACGCACAACAACCGCGATTTAGCGCTAGCTCGCTTGCGCGCGCGACAAACTTCTCCATTGGCTTTCCATTGATTATTAGTGAAACAACCAATGTTGGTTCGTTGAATCCCGAGTCGGCCCAGAAAATCATATTGCGATTCTTCCGCCAAGTATTTGGTCGCCATTGTACGACTTGAATGTCCCGTCCCGAAAATGATACAACACAGAGAGTCAAGAAATTAGACTTGCTTGTACGCTCAATCAATCCATCCCAATTAGCGGCGGGAATTCGCGAGGTCGAGGCAAACCGACTGACTTACCGAGAATTATTATTATTATCGTTGTTGTTGTTATGATAATAACGATAACGAATTTCGGTTGAGAATTTATTATTATTACTATTATTATTTTTGTTTCGGCTAATTATCGAAGTATTTCTATGCAACAAGCTCACTCGGACAAAGTTCATTCTCATTATTATTCTTGGCCTCTGCTCTTGGATGCTGGTGGTGGTGGAAAACTAGCTTTCTCGCCAATGTCCTAACAGTGTGGTGTGGTGTGGCAGGGTTGCCAAGCAAGGATGTTTCGATGTTTCGATGCTTATTTCTTCTTCTGTTTCGTTCTGTTCTGGCCTTCATTCTCTTTCTCCGTGTGTTTGATGGTGATGTTCGGTATCATAATCATCAATCACCAAACACACCACCACCAAGACCAGAACCAGAACGAGACGAGACGATGGTAATATCTGCCACCATGGTATTTATATATATGTATTGGTATCGAACACCATGATAATATATCTTCGAATGATGATGATGTGATGTGATGATGGTGTTGGTTGGTGGTTGGTGGTTGTTGGTCGCTTATCATCAGCTAGCTATGCGGTTATGGAATGATTTTCTCGTCTTCTTCGTCTTCGATTGCCTGGTGTTTTTGTTCTTGTTGTTTGTTCTTCGGCCATCGTTTGTTGTCGTTGTCGGGTTGGACATCAATTTTCGGTTGTTTCATCCAATCAGCATCGGTTTACGGAAAAAGGTCATTTTCGGAATGTCTGTGTGTTGGTTGGTCTCGTCGTTATGGCGTTAATTGTCTCATTAACGAACCACAACGATGATGGTGACAACCCGACACCATATCTCTCACCTTTGGACATTGACATTCAATATATATAAATAAATTGGAATGAAAAAAAACAAGAAGAAGAAAATTTGCCTTTTTCTAGCCGAGAATTTCATTTTATTTTTATCTTTATTTATTTGATTTCAAAGACATTTCGAAAGGCACTGGGCAATCAACATCAACAGTTTGGTGGTGGTGATGGTGGTTATGATGATCATCAACGATCATCGCCGGGTGTCCATTTCCACCATCAACAAAGGCTTATGGTGTGTATGTCACGTTCGTGGCCATAACGTAGCGAATCTGTTCGAGTGGAATCCAGGAGCAAGGAGAGAGAGAGGGAGAAAGAGAGAGAGATTGAAATTCTTTGAAATCTGCTCGAAAATCTGAAAACCGGAAACCGGAACTCAAACCGGAACCGGAAACAAACGTTTGCATTACTTTTTATGAAAACAATACCCCACATTATGGACCAAACCCAGCCAAAAACAAAGATTGCCGTGGTGAATTGCAATATGGATGATAGGAAACAAATCAAGAATGCTTGATAACCACATCCTGGGCCGTATTCGGTTTTCGATCCAAATATGATGGCCACCGAAGCCAAAAAGGTTCCTATATATCCAGTGGGAGCGAGTGAGAGTGAGATCACAATTAATAATGAATCGGAAAACACCACAACAACAACAACAACGAACACCACCAGAGATTTAGTTTCCCCTGACAACAACCACGACCAACAACGACCAGAACAACAACAACCAGAATATATTCTGGTCCGGTAAAGATTATTATAATATTAATAATAGCCATAATAATAATAATGATAATAATTAGTGCCAAGGCAAACAACAAGAACAACAATCACTAACAAGCACACACTATTATTATCATGGAAAAAAAGTTTGGCCCTATTCAAGGTAACGAGCGAATCACCGTCGTCGTCGTCGTCGATCCAAAATCGATCCAAAAAAATCAACAAACCTGATCCGGGCAGAATTAGATTCATTATGCAAAACATAACGGCAATGGCCAACGGTAATGTTGGTACGGCTTTGCGAAAGAATCCATGTTTCTCAGCATCGTTCATGAAATAAAGACGATAATCCAATGCGCTCGGATTCCCGAGGTCATTCCTGCTATTATCATCAACATCGTGATTATGGATCTTGTTGTTGGGATTATTATTATGATCCAGATTGTTGATCTTGAACAATGGCTGAATGATCAAATTGTTGCCATTATTATTATTATTATTGGCATTATTATTAGTATGGCTATTAACGCTTTGGCATGTGGCCGCCGGGGTTGGTGTGAACAATTCCGTATATTCGGTGGTGTTGGATGAATTGTTTCCGATGGGCGATGATGAGGACATTTCCGGGCTTTGTATCCTGGTCTCCACCACCATCGCAGGATTGTTGGCCAAAGATTTTAGTTTCAATTTGTTATTGTTCCGACCAAATGTACTGTTGGCCAGATTCAGATTGTTGTTGTTGTTCGGTTCTTCATTGATCTTGATCGGTGAAAGGTCATCGTAGTGGTGGTTGACCATGATCGATCCGCCACCGCCACCACCACCACCAATTGGATTTCGGTTTCCAGGATCGGATTTTGCTAGGATCGGATCCGCCCACAGAATCCTAGGGTTTTTACCATGCTTTTCTTGTTGCTGTTGCTGCTGATTGCACAATTCACAATCCAAATGAGAATTATTATTGATATGATTGCTATTGTTGTGGTTGGCCATGATCATTGATGAATCCAGCAATGATGGTGATGCTTGTCTTGGTGTGCTGGTTCTTCTTGTGGTTCCAAAATCAAGAATATTGTTCTTGATATTATTATCATTGTGGTTGTTGTTCGTTGATTGGCATAATAATGTTGTTGTTGTTGTTGTTGGTTCATAAAGATGTTGAAATTTGTTCATGGTGTTGTTGATCAATTTATTATTATTATCGTTGGTTGAATGTGCTGGTGGATGATCGATACAATTCTCCGAATCACAGCATGTTACCGTGCATAAATAATAAGGTGATTGTTGCATAACTTTCAAATTTGTTTCATCACAACTGGCTTGTGGTTGGCCAACCATCTTGGCCGATGTTGATGATAATGGTAATGGTGATGGTGGTTGAATCAAAAACTTTGTCTCACTGGCCATTTTCATTTTTTTGGTATCCGGATTTGGATTCTCAAGATCCACCACTTCTGATCATTCTATTATGAATCCATGATCTTGAAACCACGCACCACGGAGAGGAGGAGAGCGAGAAGTGTTCCAAAAGCCTTTGAGTTCCAGGAACCACCGACCAGCACAGTGTGTCCGAGTCGAATGTTCCAAATCGAATGCGATAGGAGAGTACAGGAATGTGTTTCGCCTACCTGCCATGGACTAGCTTAAATAGAATATATTCCATGATATTCCTGGATCGAGATTTTCGCTCTCTTGCCTGTACATACCTCTCTATAACAATGCTTTTGACCAATAATAATTAATAATTATTATTAGCCCGAACGCGAGCGCGGGTGGGTTGTACTTGGCCGTGTGGCCGTTGCCAAAAACGAATATTAGAATATTCTACTAGTAGTAGCAAAACCCCTTTGTTTTAAGCATACGGATTCCCAATATGAATTATTATTATTATTATTATTTTGTTGAATGAAGGTTCCATTCGGTAGTAGCTCCGTCTCCAAGAGAGACAGAACGAGAGCGAGAGTCTTGACATTGACATTTTGGTCGTTCGTTCCAGGAATTTGTGTGTTGTTGTTCCAGGAATGCTATACGCGCGATTATGTCAATGCTAAATTCGAGTGGATCTCGATTCTCGATCCACAGCCGAGCACACACACACACACACCCATTGCTCCACAATATCCCCGAAACGATTAAGATGAAGCCTATCTGTATTCTGTTCGTGTTCGTGATTCTTGTGTGTGTGGTTGTGGTTGTGGCCATGATGGTGGTGGCCATGAATCGCTTGAATGACCATCATCGTTGTTATTGTTGAGATCATTAATACCCGGTTTCCATGTACTAGTTATTATAATACACACACACACACAAGTGAACAAGAATATGAACATGCAGCTAACTTATTAATTGTTTGTTCAGATTATGTAATTCATCAAAAAAAAATCAACCCTGGTTCCT
>JAOZJS010001064.1:0-14660 GCA_025882695.1 Amerodectes protonotaria | reverse complement strand
CGAAGTTCTTCTAAAGATAAGAATTTTGGCGGTGTTAGATGACGTTCCGATCTTTGATCTTCATCATCGTTATCGTTCATATACCAAGCTTGTACCATTGTTGACGATGATGATGATGTTTTGTTTCACGGGCAACACAATCGACACAAATTTCCACTAGGCGTTATAACCACCTTCATGTGATGATCGAAGGACGAATCAATGATGGTTGTTTATTGATAATTTAACATGATCAAAAATATTAGCTCAAGACGTCACAGTACGTGTTATCATCTTGCACACAACACTGACTATTTCTACTCAAAACTGACTATTTCCACTCAAACGGAATAATTTGTGTTTCTCACTGGTCACATTTTTTTTTTGGTTGTTTTGTTTGTCCGGCAATCGGCAAGTTTGTGGACTAGATCTGAGAAATATGATTTCAAATTCCTGGTCCAGTTTCATTTTCATCCCAATCATAATATGAACCTGAATAGAGTTGATGATTGTGTCATAGAGAAACTATTGTCGGATTATGCTCAACATCGGAATTATAATCATGTAAAGTCATTTGTCATTGTATTTGAATTTTTTCTTGTTCATTTTTCTCATTCCTGATTGTGGTTCTGGATTGGTGCAGGCTGATTCTATGTCAAATTCCAATAGATACGAAATTAATACGAACGGCACGAACAACAATAATGAAACAAATATGGACTTGAACGAAGATGATAATAATGTTTTACCCGTTGAAAGGTTGTTACAACAAGATGTTCAACGATCGTTTCCAAGTGTTCGCAATTTTACCCAATTCAGAATGAATGATAAAGTATTCGTTAGAGATGTTCATGTTGCTTGGAAAAATTATTTAGAATTGATCGAAAATATCCGAAATTCATCAGCATCTTCCAATTCGAAAAATAATTCAAAATCTCGAATCGGCGATGAATTGTGGAAAACTTGTTTTCCTCTGTTTGTTTACATATTTATTCAGATTTTCGATTATGGCTTTATTCTAATCGGTAAGACTAAAACTATCTGGTTGTTAAAACTATAAATTAAAATCTTTTTCCAAACTATTTAGCGCGGAATTTTTTCATTGAATACAGTCAAAAATTCGTGCTAAAAAAGAATCAAGTCAATATTCTTAAATCAATCGAATCATCACTCGACTCGCAACGATTGGATGAAGCTTTGCAAATTTTCAAAAATATCAAATTTCGTGTAATGGTCACAGAAGAAAGCTTTGATATAATCACACGGTTTTTGAAACATGAAAAACATATGCCAATATTGCAAATTTTCAATTCTTGTATGGATTTTCGTGTGATGACTCAAGAAGAATATAATAATCAACAAAATCTTCAAAAGTCGCAAAAAAATGATTGTGACCCATGTGATTCACGTGAGAATTCGTTGGAAGAAAACTTGACAAACCCGAACAATTCCGACGAAATGAACAGTATTCTTAGTGTCATCAAATCGGTCCGAGATTTGGCTGATTGTTCCGAACAGCAGAATGATTCAGATCCGGCAAACGACACAACTGTTTGTTTGCTGAGATTTCAATCTAAACACATCAGTTCAGTAGCTTTGTCGAAAAATTTATCGAAAATTTTCGCCGGAAACGAACATTCAGAAATCGTCCTTTGGGATTGTGATCTGACCGATGAGCTTCAATATTACTCTTCGCGAATATGCAAACATTGGAAACGAACACCGGTACGGCAGCTTTCCTCCGAACTAGATTTCAAATACATCGATCTCAAACAGTTTTCTGATCAGTCTGAAAGTGAAGATGTGAACGATCCTCAAGTCAAAACCAAAGTTGATCCATTGATATTCCGTGGTCATTCTGATCCGGTCCATGAGATGTCCTTGTTATTCGATTCGAACACTTTACTATCATGTTCCAGCGATGCTACCATTCGAGCTTGGGATGTAAATTCTGGCTCGTCGACGGCCATTTACAATGGCCATCCAAGTTCCATCTGGAGCATGGATTGTCAAGAATCTGGTTGTTTTGTTTCCGGTGGATCCGATGGCGTTGCACTGATGTGGGATGTCCAACGGACCATTCCTTTGCGTATGTATCCTGGCCATTTGATGGATATCAATCAAATAAGATATCATCCGAACGGTAATTACTTTGCCACTGCTTCGGCCGACCATTCCATAATTCTCTGGGATGTTAATCAAGTACGACAAGTTAGAATGTTTGTTAGCGAACAACAATTATCCGTCCATTCGATCCAATTCTCAGCTTGTGGTAAATTCTTGATATCCGGATCGGAAGATGGTTTCATACGAATCTGGGACATTTCTCAAAATGATTGTCTGAAAATGTTTAGAAATCCAAGAGAGACACCGATCCGGTGTGTAACGTTGCGATCGGACAACAATCTTTTGGCTTGTTGCGATGCACGATCCACCAAAATACGTGTTTGGCCCAATCCATTGAACCTGTACGAAAATCGACAACGATCATCAATTGATGTCCAAGGAACAACAACCACCGCCGATGAACCACCTACTCTATTGCAACTACAATTCATTCGACCAAAAGTTTTGTTGGCCATTGCCAAAAATTCTGACAAATGAACAAGTGTGTGTGATTTTTGCTAATTTCGTTTTGTTTTTTTTTAAATTATCAAATAAAACTTTTTTTATTAGAAAAAAAATTAATAACCGAAAACACATGCAGTTCGGTCCATACATGCTGTGTAACATTCATGCATTTTTTGTTGGTGTGCCCGCCTATCAAAAAAGTCAAATTTAAATTCCATCAAATTAAATATCACAACTTGATGGTTTGTGTTCCTCTCTCTCTTTCTTCGATTGTGTATTTTTTTTATTTAATAAAATGATCCATGATCGCTTCTTTTCGGGCTGTTTCTCTTCTCTTCTATCGACGAAACTTGCTGTGTCTCATTTGTAACAATTTTTTCATCAAAGGTCCTGTTTTGGATTCTGCGACAAACAAACGAAAAAAAATGAAAATGAAAATCCAAAAATTTAAACAAACAAACAAATCCCGCCATTTCACATACTGTTTGCCACCGGGTTATTCAATGCAGTCATTGATGATTTAAGACCACCACCACTACCGCCACCGGTTCTGTTCGAGTTAATATATGGTGTACTGACAATCTTCTCCTGCCGTCTACGTATCTCACGGGGTGTTTTGACGTGCTCGATTTGTTGAGTTTTACGTTCTGACAACAATGGGCAACAATTATTCAACGAACAAAACGAAATTCGTAAAAATCAAAAAAAAAACCAAAATCTTAAAACACAAACCAGGAATCGCTTGCCGTTGTTTTGAATTGATATTTCTGGTTATATTCTTCAATTTTTCTTCACGTTGTTTAATAAGATGATCATAATAATTTCGCCACGATCCAAAACGTCTACAATCCAATTGTTTGACTTTGAATTCTTTTTCACAGAATCCCTTCCACAATTCATCGGTTTCCTCCAGCAATTGCTAGAATGGAATATAGAGTGTATATCGCTTTGATTAGATGATCATTTTGAAAAAAAAGCAAAAAACCTTACAGGATTATACGATTCGATCCGTTTCAATTGTTGCACGGTACATTTGAGAAGAACTGGCTTCAATAGGTGATATGGTAAATCTCCAACCTGATTTATCTTGTCCAAATGATTCATCAAAACTTTGATGCAAATATCCTGTAATTTAAACACTTCGGGCACCGCGGCTATTTTCGATGATCCGGCAAACACCTGAGTTCGACCTTTGAATTTCATGCCGGCCATTGCAGCGGTTTGTCGTTCAATCTCAAAATTATATCCATTGCTACTGGTGGTGGCGGTGGCCATTCTGGGTGGTTGGTTATAATATTGTTGATAAAAATTATCCATACCACCTTGGTATGGTAATGATTGCATGATTTCACGATCTATACTCGAACCACTAATCGGATTCGATTCATCATTTAAATTATACGATCTACTTCTACTAGAACCTTGCCCGAGGTTATTTGTTTTGCTAATGTGACAAAAATATTTCAATTAATTAAAAATAATTCGTAACATCAACAACAATGTTTGTGCATTTACCTGGTAGTCTTGGATGCCATTAAATTATCGCTCATGTTTAACATAGCGCTAAACATATCATCGTTTGATGAATACGTTGTTTTTCGATGATTAGTCGATGTTGATTCAGCCACAGGTTCATATCTTGACCATTTAGATTGAGGATCATCATCACCACCACTTTGCATATCACCATTTGAATATGTTTTATCATTATTATTATCACATTTATTATTCAAATTCATTCTGGATGGTTTTTTCTCGTTGATTATTTGCGAAGAGGATGACGACGACGATGATGATGATTCATTCAGTTTATGACGTTTCGAAGATTCTGGCCGATATTGTTCAGAATGTTGTTCATTATTATCATCACGATGGTGTTTACGTTTTTTATCTTTTTTCCTTTCTTTCTTATCTATTATTCGCTGTTGTTCATCATCACTGTTATTGTTTTCTTTGGATTTTTTCTTCTTTTTCTTGTGCTTTTTCTTATGTTGCTGATGGTGATAATTTTGCGAAACACATTCTTCAGATCTATCTGAACGCGGTGTTTCATCTTCATCCTCTTCATCACCATTCTCATATTCGTGATTATCTTCTGAATCCATTTGATGCTGCTGCTGTTGCTGTGTCGGTTTTTGGCGCTCACCTCGGTTCTGTTGTTGTTGTTGCTGTTGTTGTCGTCGTTCCGATTCTAAATCTTCTTCTTCGTCCTCCTCTTGTTGTTGTTGTTGCTGTTTGATCATCTCTTTCCAAGCCATAATCACCACTTTGGCAGTCTTACCAACATCATTGTCCTTTTCTTGTTTGCTTAATTCACGTAGCTTGGAACCAATACCTGTCTCCTGGTATAGGATCATCATGGATACACAAAATTAATACAAAGTTATCATATCAGTAAAAACAAACTTAGTACGATACGATATGATTACCTCCAATAGTTTAACTGAAATCGGAAATTTTTGCAATTTATAAAGTATATGCATGGTCTGCAAAGATAATTATCACAAACATTTACATTTGAGAATAACAAAAATTTAGCATCAACAACATTACCTTTTCAAAGCTGACACCTTTATCCAATTTTTTCTTCAAATGATTCACCGTTTCAATATGTTGTTCAGTCATGGTTTTAGAAGATAGATAGTTTAAGATTGCAATGAAAAACTAAAATCACAGCTAATCTATAGTATTAGGATTATTTTTCTTCAATTTTATATCACAATATTTGCAGAATAAGTTTCAAAACAACAACCGAGAAATTAGTGCGCGGCCACCAGGACAACAAACACTATGGCCAAATAAATATTGATTTGACTTGGTGTTATATTAATTCAGTTGATTGTTGTCGAAAGGTTTTGTTTTGTTTTTTTTGAACAACCGGCATTTGAGGATGAAACAATTGGATTTAGCTAATTCATAAACCTTTTGGTTTTTTTTTGAAATGAAAAAAAAAGAGAATTCAATTATTAGAATTATTATTGTGTCGAACGCACCACCACATAGATGAAGAATAAGCATACAGACATTTAAAATAGTTCGTAGTCTTGACCGGCTCCAGATGGATGGATAGTTATTATTTACCACGGAAGGAAACGACGACGTTCCACGTCTTTGCCGGAAAGTCGAGACTTTGTCGTCGTGTTTTTTTTTCTTATTTAGCGTTTATGGGTATATTGTTGTCGCCTTGTTGTTGAGCTTTATTTTTTCTCTTATTTTTAGTTGTTTTTGTCGTGGTTGTTGTCTCGATTTTTCTTCTTTCAATCTTCTAAGATGGTGAATTGTTATTTTTTTTTGATTTCTTTGCTCAATGTTTAATTCTCACCAATGCTTCTACTGGTGTGTCTAGTCATTCGTTTGTGTTCTTCGTGTGTTTCTCGATGCATATTTTCCACTCTTTTTTTTTCTTAAGAACACACTAAGTATCTTCTCTTTTTATATTTTGTCTTCTAGGCAGCAAATCAATCTCGTTTCTGGCAAAGATTTTTATCACAGACAGATTTATTTCTTATCCTTTTTTTTCCTTGAGTTTGTTTCGAAATTTTCTTCTTCTTATCCAGGCAACAGGGGTGATTTTGATCAGCGACGACCTGAGTGAGACACACGCACACACACGTCTGAAGGAACGAGAGCCAATAATAAAAATTAATTTACAACATTTATAAATTGCTGTTTAATATTTTCTTGTTTGTTTGTTTGTTTTTTCGAAATTAAAATTTGAAGCAAGGCAATTCTGGAAGAGGCGGTGTGTTGTTACACCAGTTTGGTGTTTACAACTGGTGGAACCAGCCAAGGGTTTTTTTTTGTTGTTGATTTTCCGTCGATGTTTATGATGATGATAATAATAATGATGATGACGTTGTTGATGCACGAAACTATACCGAATACCGGTATTCCAGAACGATGGGTTTTCTTCTCGAACGGATTCAAAATAGTATGACTAAATCCAAGTTTCGTGGACAACAACACCAACCAAAACGAAAATTTAAAGACGAATTACATCGAGAGAAAATCAATCAAATCAAATCAATCAGTCAAAAAAAATTAAAACAAAACAAAGTAACCAAAAACTGGTTTCGATGATGACTGTCTGCTGTCTGTGGTTGCTCGATGTCCTCTATTCGTCGTCAGGCTTGTGCGTGTGAGTGTGAGTGCACTCAAATGTGTGTGTGTGTGAGTCATGTTCAAAGCCATCAATAGATGGCGTGCAGGTCGCGCACCAAAAATTTAAATCCACACACCAAACACAACTGGTAACAATGAAACAATTTCGAATTTCAAATTTTCATTTTAATTATTTTTATAATTATTACTTTGTCGCAAGCACATTGACTATAATTTGAATTTTGATATCATCTTATGTTGTTGTACGTTATGTGTGAACGTTTCCTGTTAGATTTGTTGTCTGCAATTGTTGTTGGGGAAAGTTGGGAAGTGTAAATTTTTCCAAAATAATAACGATCATCATCCGGATTGTCCACTTTCCGGGAAAATTTTTTTATGATTGTTGTTGTTGTTGTTCCAAGATTTATTTTTATTTTTATTATTATTTGTTGTTTTCCATCCCCCAATCCCGACAATGAATATTTTGGCAAGAATTCGATTCGAACAAAACAAAACAGCTGAAGATGAAGATGATGGCTAGTGTGTTTTATCGCCATTGGCCGATGAGGCACACTGGATGGCCCCAAACACACTGGCGCCACAAGCACAGCTATAGTACGACCATGCGCGAGATTGTAAACACAACACACACACACACAGCAAAGACGCGAAGAAAAACAGAAGAAAAAAAACAACAACAGCAGTGTGTGTGTGTGAAATATACGAAAACACCAAAACCTGCTCGACAGTTTTTTTTTGCTTCCAAATTTTTTCCGTGTCTTGTCTTTGGCACCATCCACAATCATCCAGCAACAAGAAGAAGTTTGAAGTTTCTACTTTTTTTTGCAGCATCCTTATCATCATTCATTCATTTTTCTGATTCAGTTTCAGTTTCTAGTTTGCTGTGTTCTGTTCTGTTCGGTTGTTGTTTTGCTTCGAAATCAAGAAGAAGAAACTGAACTAAACTCTTCTCGCCCACACTTCTTGATTTGTGGTTTTGTTTTGTAAATGATTCCAAAACATCATTCTTGAAGACGACGACCACGACGACATACCAAATGCTTCGGCTGACATCGGCGACGGCAGACAATGTAAGTTGACATTTTTAATAATGATGATAATAATAATAAGAGCCAATCAAATTTGCCAATCTTCTGATCTTATTGTTCTCCGTGCTTGCTTTGTTTTCGAATGTCAACAACCGAAGAACAAGAATGATGATGATGATGACTACGACGACAACAACAACAACTGAGGCGATGTTCCAAATTAATACTTGATTATAATTCTCAAACGCGAGTGAGCTTCATAACAACAACAACAACAACATCAACGAAAAAAAACATCGAGCCATGTTTTGTTGATCTCCGCCCAAACGAACAAGTTCATTGGTCAATCAATCATCATCCCATTTTTGTTTTTGTTGTTTTAGTGTGTGTGTGTGCCCAAATTCCTTCATACATCAAGCAGATTCATCATCAATTCATCATCGAATATCATTGAATGTGGTAAGTAAATTTTTTTTGTTTTCTTTATCAAATATTTGTGTTGATCTGGTCAATTGGCTCTTGTTTCATCATCATTTCGATTGATTGTCGATTTGTTTCATCCGCTGCCAACAACGAAAAAAAAACATTTAAACATGATTGCTATTATGAGAGAGCGACAGAGAGAGAGAGGGGGGGTGGTTCTTTTGGCCACCAATGATCTTCTATTTTTTTCGTCGTCGATATTTTAAAACATTAGTACATTCAACTCTGTGGGGTTTTACGAACGAACGAACGAGAGCGAGGGCCTTCGATGCCACTTCTTTGGCATTCAAAGATTCTTCTTTGTTGTTTGGCACATCTTTAAGTTAGTGAAGATACTCTCTCTTCAACTTGATATGTTATATGTTCGTTGTCGCTCATTATTTTCATTTAATTTTCTTTCTTCCAAGTGCATTGGGTTTGACTTTGTTGAATTAGAATCCACCAAAAATGGTTCACACCAAAATAATCACACCATCCCTACGACCGATTGGAAGTAAGAGAGAGAAAGAGAGAGAGAGAGAGATGGGTTCACGAACTTTTGAAATTTTGTTTGTTTTCTATTTTAGAAAAATGCAACACTCTACCTTTAACCGGCCACAAGACCACCAAGATGTGTTCTCGAATGCGCTTCGTGAAAATTGTTGAGCTTGATTCCAGATAATGATCAAACATACAAACGATCCAAAATCCTAGCTACGGATATATCTTCGTTTTCTTTTTGTGTTTGTGTGTTTGAATCGTATCACGTTTTCGCCAAAGATATCTGGGCGTCATCTTGGTCCTCTGTTGTTGTTGTTGTTGTTCGGCGGTGGCGGCCGGCAGATGATGAATCCAAACGATTGATACGATTGTTGTTGTAGTGAATTTCCCTCCCCATAAATTCACTCGCCAAATATTGGGCGCCATCCACACGCGATCAGATTGAAGGAGAAACGTCCGTTTTCTTCATCTTCTTCATGCTGTGGCAGCGTTGGTGGTGGAACCTTAGAGATAGAGATCACAAACCAAGTACGTGTCCGTAAAGTATAATTTGAAACCATTGTGTGTGAAGACTTTGTAAAAGAGAAAGAGACAGACACAGTGCGAAAGAGAGATGGATTAAATGGATGGTGAAAAGTACAACGACGCCATTTAAGATCTCCTTAAAACTCTTCTGTTTGATGCAAAAAGAACATCGAACTAAAGAACGAATATCACACCACATCATCATCATCGAGCATTATAACATTGGATTTCTCTTCAACCATTCTTCTTTTTTCTTCTTTGTGCTTCAATTGTGGCAAGATATTGAAAAAAAACGTATCGTATCATCATTGTCGTGGTGCACATTTCGAATGTGCAAGGCAGCGAAAAACGAGAGCGAAACCAGCCAATGGTTGAATCGTCTATTCTTTTCTTCTTCTCTTATATAATACAATCATCTGCGTGGATGAAAGATGCAAACCTCGAAACGATGGAGAAGATGAAGTTTATAGTCGGTTCCATTCATCCATCCATTTTTGATGAATAATAATTGAAACACGTTCCGGTGGACTTGCAGGCCAGCATTTTGCTCCAACATTCGAATTCGAATCGTGTTTCCACAAACATTCGAATTCTAACGGTTAACGGTCTCATCCGTAAATGACGTGTGCGCGCTAGCTTCCCTAAAAAATTTGTTGTTGTTGTTGTTGTTGTCGTTATTGTCAAAATTTGCCTGGCCCCACACACACAACGACAACTCGGCTGATTGCTGTCCTTGCCAATAATTAACACGATTATGTTTAATTGTGATACGTGTGTGTGTGTGTCTGTCTTGTGTGTGTGTGCAAAAAGGAAGTGATCAAAAAATATCTTGTTTCCGGTTTGGCATCCATTTTAAAGCGTCAAAGTGATTATTATCAATTATAAAATTATTTTGTTTTTATGGGAGAAAAAAAAATACAAATTTCATTCGTTTGCAATCAAAAAAAAACTACCACATCAACATTCATCACCACCATCATCTTCATCAGCATCATCATCATTTTTTTCGACCAAAAAGGTTTGTGGTACACAAAACCCAAAGCGTGATGTTTTGATTGG
The DNA here is from genome assembly GCA_025882695.1 of Amerodectes protonotaria. Taxonomy (NCBI): domain Eukaryota; kingdom Metazoa; phylum Arthropoda; class Arachnida; order Sarcoptiformes; family Proctophyllodidae; genus Amerodectes; species Amerodectes protonotaria. Next base: position 4,413 of record JAOZJS010001064.1, on the reverse strand, counting down.
TGTGTTTCACCGCAGCCACAGCAGCATTTTTTTTCTTGTTGCCCAAACATTTTTCCTACCATCTTTGGGGAAGATAAGCGTTTTGGGATTATATTTGGAACAAATATGATGATGGTTTCCTGATGTAAGCAAAAATTCATTTTGATGTGTTTCAGCGAAAAAATTAATGGTGGTCGATTTCAATTTATCATCAACGGATGATAAGAAGATGGTAAGCACACCATCTTGTTCCTTATCATCATCATCATCCAGAGAGTATCAGATCAAGTTTCCATTTGTTTGGGCCGACATTAGGAAGCCAGGTTTTTGTTCTATGCTTGCGATTCCCGTTCGATTTTGTCTTCTTGGCTTCTTTTTCGAACGTTAAGCTCTGATTTCGTTCGAAATTCTTTTTTGTTTTGTTTTTCAGTTTTGCCTTCTTGAATTAGAGTTGTTGTGTCTGTGTGCGTGTGTGTGTGTGTGTAGAAACCTTGAAGTTTCGGCCCTGGATGAATAACATCCTTAACCTTGTTTCATGTAAGATTTCCAATTTTGATTCGCTCAATGAATGGATGATGATCCAAATCATCATCATTATTAATTTCATGAAAGGCTCCAAGAGGCTTTCCATGATTCGTTTCGTCCTCGCCCTGCTGCTACTAGCAAGATTCTGGATGATTGAGGTCGATGCTTGATCTCCAGACCAGACTAATGATGATTAATTTATTAAGATTCGAAAATCAGTTCCAGGTGTGGCCAAAAGGTAAATGATTGCTTGATTGTAATGATATGGCTTTTCCCAATTTTCAGCTTTTGTCTGTGTGTGTATGTGAGTGCATGTAATCGCTGTGTTGTTTGTTTAAGTATGTCATTAGTATCATTATTATTATTATTATTATTATTATTTTTAAAATGTCTCCCGGAAATCTATTCGGAAATTTACGTATATCCATCATTGAACGAGCACGCCGACACACACACTCACACACACACATGACCAAAACAAGCGGAAAAAAGATCGAATCGAATGTTTTTAATATCCAACACACATTACCTTGGATCATCATCAAGCGAGAAAAAAATCGCCGAAAAATGATGATGATGATGATTTTACAACAAAGTTTTTTTTTTACAGTTGTTTAACCTTTATTGATATGATGATGAAAAGTACGACGAACATTCATGACCTCTTGTTCGTTCGTTCGCTCGCTCTCGTTCGTTCTCCTGTTTTTTTTTGCAAAAAGAGGAGAAAATTGAAATTGAAAACCAAAAATTTGATGCGGCGGCCATGATGATGATGATGATCTTAATTTTATGATCCCGTCATCAATTGTTGTTGTCGGTGGTGGTGGTGGTGGTGTAGGATCTGGATTCTCTCTCTCTCTCCCTCGCTTTTCTTTTCTTTTTTCTCGGCGTTGGGCGCCATACAGAGAGAAATTCGATTCCGAACACGCCGAAAAAAAAATCGAAGCAAAACAACGGAGGGGGGGTTGGCCATAATTTATGATCATTTTGATTACCATTGTGTTGGTTGGTTGGTTGGTTGATTGCAAAACACCAGCTTCTGTCATGTTTCCATCATCATCATCATCATCATCCGTAGCAAAAAAATTGGACGCACAAAAGGGTTAAATCCATTCATTCAAATTGATTCATTCATTCAATTCATTGAACAAAATGAAAAATCAAATTCAATTAACCGTTACCTTGCCTTTTCTTTTTGTTCGTTTTTTTTCTGTTTGCCAAAGGTGATGATGATATAAAAAGAAAGGTGTGTAATCCTATTATTAGCAGCGTGAGCCAAATGAACCGAGAATAGAGCCTGAGTGTGCTTAGATTGGAGTCCCCCCATTGACAGTGGCTTGTTTGTCGCACAGGTACGTTTGCGCGTGCATTCCAAATGATTCGTTTTCGAATTATCATTATTATTAATATTATTTTTATTTTTTTGAAGAAATCTGAAATTCTAGTTTTTTTTCTAGCATTTTTTTTTATTATTCGGCTACATTCGCGGTCAGCCTTTGGCCATCAATCTGATGGTGGTTGTTTCTGTGATTGCAACAAGAAAAAATGTAGCATTTTTGTTCGCACACACACACAAATTTGTTGTCGTTGTTGTTAGGTAACATTGTCTTGTGTGTGTGTGTGTGTGTGTTTTGGAACACGATATAGAAAACAAAAAATTACGACACACGTGTGTGTGTGCATGAACGCACTTTTTTTTTCTAGAAAAAAAAATAAGAAGAAACGCGCGATTCGTTTTATTTGTATTTTTTCTTTTTCTTTTTTTTTCGTGCAAGCAAATAGAGAATGTATTTTATTATTATTATTATTGTGTTTGATGAAATTTTGGGTGGATCGAGGTAGCGAACGAAAGAGAGCTGTGATCGCTTCAAAAAAATCGACTAGCAAGTGCGCGACAAACTTTTTTTTTCTTGTTGGATTTTATTACTTTAGATGCTGTAATGGATGCTTGCTTTTGTGTGTGTGTTCTTGTTGTGTGTTTAATATTGAAAAAACAAACGAATAACGGTTTCTCAATCACACGATCACAATTTTCGATGATCGAATCGGAAGATCTGTTCAAGATGGATTCTTGAAGAGAGAGAGGAGAGAGAATTTTTTGACAGCCGTGATCCCACCCCGACTCCATGCGCTCACACACACACATACAAGTGCCATCATCCTCCATCAATCAATTATTCTGGATTTCCTTCCGATGACTTGGCGTATATGAACTGAACAAACAAGACCAGAGAAGAGAAATAATAATAATAATAAGTTAATAATATTCAAAAGCCAATCGATTGATGAAGACATACTCAATCACACTGTGTGTGTGACCAAGAAGTACACATTGTCGTAAAAGCAAGCACATTGATGATGATGGTGACATTGATGTGTATACCGCAAACTGAAGTTGATGAAGCCTTGGCATTGTGTGTGTGTGTGTGTGTGTAACTTTGTTGCCACTCTCCAACACTCGCTCCACGCATTCGCGCCATCGTGTTTTCTTGAAGATTCCTAACGCCAACGCGCCTATTCCCACCCCCCCGGTTTTGGAATCTCGGATTTCTTTGGCCCGCCCCACCACCACCACAACTACCCCAAAGGTTGGAACCAGATGAATATTATTAGTACACTGTTTAAGCACATTTGTTGATTTGCTTCGTGCGTGCATGTGCATGTGTGTGTAGGGTGCCATCATTTTGGACCAATCATAATTGAATCATTCGATCAATTCCTCAAGCTACAAACGTATTGGTGTGTTCCACTACTTTCCATCAACAAGAGAAGAAGAAGAAGAGCCCAATACCAACGTTGAACAGTGTACTTTTCCAGGATCCTGGCCAGTGGTGGTTGTGTTGCTAAGCCGGATAAAATTTTATTTATTTACTTGGAATCCGATCCGGGCACCGTTGTCCCTATGTGGTGGTGGTGGTGGTGTTCAAGATGTGATTCTTGAATGCTCATTTCGTATTGTGTGTGATGCAAAGTGTGTGCATATCAAAGCATCGCTTTTTTCTACAAGAAACATCTTTGCAACATCAAATTGCCCACGTATTCCAAAAACAACCACCACAACCACTTATAGTCTTGGTGGAGGTTGTTGTTGCTGATGCTTGCTTGCCTATTTGTCTTTCCAGTCTCTTGGAATGCATTCACCATGATGCTATGTGTGTATACCTAACCTACCATCCACCGTATTACCATCATCATCATCATCAAATCTATGGGGAGCACAACAACTTCGGCTCATATTTACTCTCCATTTTTTTTATTATATAATTTTACCATCTCTCTCTCTCTCTAGCCTTTCAGATTTTCCCGAAAGATTTTCAAACCGGTGTGGTGATGATGATGGTGGTGGTGGTGGTGGTTGCGGTTGCCCGGGCTGCTTGCTTGCTTGCGTTGTTGGTGGTGGTTGGTTGGTGTATATCCTATCCCACACTCTTTGCTTCAGCGCAATCTTCCTAGCGAAAGTTTTTTGTGTGTGTGTGTTGTTGAAGCGAGATTTTATGATGATGATGATGATGATGATGATGGTGGTTTTTGGTTGCTTGATGATCTCGCGCCCCCCTTCCCCGAACAGTTGATTTAAAGTGTGCCATTGGTTTCCATTATCTCTATCTCTCGTGGTACCATCGCGGCAGAAGTTGTTGATGGTGGTGGTGGCTGTTGTTTGGTCTAAATTGCATCAATCTTGTTTAGGTTTCTTGATTCGGTTTGGTTTGATTTGATTTGATTTCGCCCAGCAATGGGGTTCTCTGCACGTTGATGACCACCACCACCACCATTATTATTATCATTATTGCTCGAATTACCACCAACATGATTGTAAGGCTGTTTGTTCAAGAGAGCAACAACGAGAGAGAGAGAGAGAGAGAGAGAGAGAGAGAGAGTCAAGAACTGTTCAGCGTTTAAGCGTGTAAC
>JAOZJS010001063.1:0-14683 GCA_025882695.1 Amerodectes protonotaria | reverse complement strand
ACTTTGTTACCCTGCTCTAGTACAGTGGTGAGCAACCTGCGTGCAGCCCATCATCAAAAAATTTTTGGTGCGGCCCACCAACAGCAGCTCCTGTTCTCCACAAACAACACGAGACGAAGAAGCTATATTCCCCGCCTCTCGCTCTCTGATTGGTCCACCAGTGATGATTTGACCTGATGACGAGACGCACTATAAACGATGTTGGAAAGCGATGATCAGCTTTTCAACCAGTACGCGCTTGTCTGTGCCTTGTGTTTGAAGCCTATAACAACCGTTCTCCTCTCTCTCTCTGATTGGTTCATTGTGATGATTTGACCTGATGACGAGACACACTATAAACAGTAGAAGGAGGTGCATTCCTCTCTCTCGCTCTGATTGGTCCAATGTGATGATTTGACGTCGGCTTTCGACTGATCAAATATGTCGTGCAGTAGGTTACCCACTAACTCAAGGGCGGCCCGCCAAAAATTTTTCAAAAAATTCAAAATTGGTCAGTTCATATTGAAAAGGTTGTTCACCACTGCTGTTCTAGTATGTTTATAGCTTGTTTGCCTGCAAGTACATTTTCAGTGCATTGCAGTGTATGACTTTCAGGATAGTTTCCCGTTCCAAAAATAAAAATTCCGTCTCTTTCGGATACACACGCCCACACACCAACTGCTACCGCGCGGATCTACGTCGGTTTGGGCGTGGACATGGGCTTTTCGGATTCTTATGGTATCCTAAAAATTATAACCGAAAGCCCAAAACGAACAAAATTGCCTTTCAAATGGTTGAGTGCATCTTCTGTGTATTATCATTGTTATTACATAATGATGATTCTTTTGGATACGCCTCCACATACATACATTGAGAAAGGGTTGGACGCCCAGCGGGTACACGCCCATGCGACATCTCCAAGATGAAGGGAAAAGGGACCCCGGGAGAGCAACGTCGTGTGGGTGGGTGTGTCTATGTGTCTCTGGAATTGTTTTCGCCAGAATTAGAACCAGAATTTGTTGTTGTTGTCGTTGTCGTTGTTGCTGCTCGCCGGATACACATGGATGATGTAACGGTATTTTTTTGAATTGTTTTGTTTTTCTCGTTTCTCGTTGTTGGCGGCCAATAACCGAAAATGATTGATTGATTGATTGATTGATTGATTGGCAAGCTCCGATATTGTTGTTCGGTCGGTCGGTTGTTGCGGGCCAAATTTGTCCCCAGAGAGCTTCTTCTTATGGCTCCAATAGTAGGCGAAAGCTTTTGGTTTGTTTAGCTTTTTTGCTGTTGTTGTACGCCACAGAAATGCCTTCCAGGCGTATGGGCGGGCGTCTTCCATTTAGAATGATTGGAATTCAATAAACACCAATCACACATCGACATGCCGAAGGCCGAAGGGGGTGTGGGAATCGGAAGTGGCGATGATTCTTTCTCCCCACCCACAAAACGCCCAATTATATGAGAGATGAGAAATGATCCTTTTGAAATTCGAACGATAATTAGATTTTTTTTTATATTTTTTATTGGTTGTTGTTGATTTTGAACAAGACTAATTCTTTGATTTTTTTTGTGATTCGCGCGATCCACCACCACAATCCATTATCCACGATTGTATGGCGCCCAACTTTATGGAACAACAACAACACTTTATTGGCGCCCACACACCATTACCATCGGCACCATCATCATCATCATCATCGCATTATTCTGGGCCCTAACGGAATACACGGCATCCAACACGCATCCATGGAATTCTCGGAACCGAAACGAATGAACCAACGATGGAAAAAAATGGAAAATTCCACATACACACCCACCACCACACCCACATCCATGTATATATATATAGATCACATATCGGCATTGTGTCTTCGTGAACGTGTACATCCATTATCGAAAAAGATTGATGGCGCCGTCATAACAAGCAAAGCGGAAAACAATCTTGATTGTACAATAACATTTCAAACGGATACCATCCTGCAAAAATTCATGTTACGTTTCGAAAAATTGGCCTTGGATTGTAATGATCATCTTTTTATATACGATGGCGCCCATACTATCGGCAATCATAAGGTAAGGGATTGTTGTTGCTTGTTGTTGTTTGAATATGATTTTTCAATGCGTTTCCTGGCATGCTGTTTTTCTGGTTCCATTGTTTTTGCCTCCCCCATTTTGTGTGTGGCGCCCAGAATCCAGAATCCAGAATCTAAAAATCCAGAATCTTGGTTTGAACACAAAGCTTCCGGGGCTTGCCGTAGGGCGCCGCGTATATTTTCAAATTGTTTCCTATAATTACAAGTAGAGGTCTCTGTCTCTCTCGCTCTCGGGTTTTCCCGCCAATTTAAAATTTTAAAAATTTGTGGGCTGGCTCAATTTGCTACATTTTTGGCGCATGCGCAATGGTAAAGCTGTTGCAAGTTATAATTCCGGAAACTCCAGAATTTCCAGAATCAGTACGGTGTCCGTGGACACACACCACCGACCAATCATCATCATTCATCACGAATTATGATTGGTCGGTGTGCTTGGTGTGTGTGTGTTGGCACACACACGCAAACATCAAAACCAATTATCAGAAATTGAATGGCCACAGAACACAGAACACTATCGAATCGAACATTTGGAAAGCTAATAACATAAAATAAATAGAAGCAGAAAAAAGAAAGATCGATGGCAATTATGATCGAGACCAAATTCAATGCTTTGGTGTTGGGAACACGGGATCATGATGATGATGATGATGAAGAATCCTCCCGATCCCGAACCTTCCAATACCGGCCTACGTAAAGGAGGATTTCGGTGGCGTCGGTGGAGACCATAATTGATGAAGCTCATGGTGGCGCCATGGCGAAAAAACAAAACAACCGAAAAAAAAACATAGATGAGAGATTGATGATGATTTGAAGCCCCGAGAAAATCGTCAGAGTTTTCGTCGTTGATCTTTCATAGGGCTCAAAAGTAAATTTGATTGAAAACCACCCAAAAGAATATACAACACTTGGAGGATTCTGATTCTGAAGGATTCTTCTTCGTGGAGGATTCTTCGTCGTGGAGGATTCTTCCTGGAAGATCCTGGCGGAAGGCGCCATAAAGTCAATGACCTCTTTTTTTTCCTGGATTATCACCACCACCACCACCACCAGTAGTGGTGGTTGTCCCAAATATTTACGTTGAAACATTTAACTTTTCCGGGCGATTAATTTTGTTGAAAAACAAAAAAATAAAAATAAAAACAAAACCGTAAGAATCCTGGCGCAATAGGATACAGAGTTCCTGGAACGATCCTGGAACAATTAATCCAGGAAGAATATATATTGGACGAGGAGGAAAGTTTTAATTTTTATCATCGCTTATTATAAATCTTGTATCTAGCTTGTCGAACCCGAGTATCCTGGCGCCCGGATCCTGGTGGATTCTGGTGGCTCCCGGATTCTTGAAGCCCGGAAATTCCAGGAACCATCCTGGAATAAAACAAACAAACGACTCGATCGACACTCTCGATCTTGACTTTCTCCACCACGCCACGATTCTATTCGCGATGACATTTGAATCCAAGGAATCCAGGCGCCATGGAGGAGCCATCAATGAACCAGGATTTTTTTGGTTACATTTCATTGTCTTGAATACCAAATGTCATCAATCGTTTGGTGGGATTCGTGCACTCAGGGAGAGAGACTGGGCGCGTTCAGAACGAATACCCATATACCCAGATCCATCCCCCAAATATATGTGAATCTGAATTTCTAATTTTGGATCCTGAATCCTGAATCCTGGATCCTTGAGAGAGATTCTACTTCACTTCCAATGAAAACAAAACACTGAACGAAAAAAAATTGAAAAGTTATTCTGGCTCCCTCGTACTCCCCAAAATTCGGGTGAAATGTGAAAAGTATCCGCCAGTGAATATGATTGAGGGCCCTCCTTCTGTGTGTGTGTGTGTCCAGGCGTCAGAATCCCGATTCTTTGAAATAAAATAAAATCAAAGCTCTCTCTATTTTTGGGATACTCGCGCGGGGGCGAACCCCAGAATCCTGACGCCCTAGCCAATACGCCCACCAAACAAACAAACACTGAGATGATAATTGCATGCAAGTATATAAGATGATGACCATTGGAAACCATAATTCTGACGAGTGTGTGCGTTGGCGCCCAGCTTTGGCCAAGGCAGAAAAATAATAATACTTATGATAATACTACTAATAATAATAATCTTTGGGTATTGCCAAAGCAGAAACGCCCACCCACACCCACACGACCACACCCACACGACCACACCCACACACATTTACTTGGCACACTCAATTTTTATATAGTTTATTTAGTTTTATCCAGTTCGACCAGAATCATCAATGATGATGATGGTTATAAGAGGCTTACGATAATCTTCTTGTTTCCATCTTGAATTATTTTTGATTCTTGTTTCTTCTGGTTGCTTCTCCGCTGGCGCCCAGAATCCTCTATTTTCCTTTCTTACGTTAGCCGTTCTGCCGGTGAATCCTACCGATTGAATATCCGCCCGGGTTGTTGTTGTTGTTGTTCCGGTGTGGATCCTGCTGTGCTGTGAATTCCCGGAATTTTGTCTTGTGTGTTTATTTTTGTAATTTTCAGTATTATTATTAGTAGTGGTAGTAGTATGATTCTAGATTCTGGATTCTGGTGCCCAGACGCCCAAGACGCCCACCAATTCTTCACGCCCCCATTGATTTTGTTTGATTTTGAACCTTTTGTAAAAAATTAATTTTTTAACATTCGATTTCTCCTTTATCCTTGGCCCCCGGAAACACCCGAAGGCCGACCTGTCCTGTCGTAGCACCCGGGCAGAAGTTGGAACGATCTATACGCAAAGCAATTTCCTCACGTTACGTTATACAACCGATGCTTATAGTAAAGCGGATAATGGTTTTCGTTTGATCATCACCGCCTACAAAGATTCAAGTAAGTGAACTCCGCCTATTTTTTTGGATTCCCCCTCCTATTCCCCACCCTCTCCCCCATTTCCTCCCCCTCTTACATCATCGGGTCAAATTTTTGTCCGGCAGGCCGGAATTTTCGGAATCCTTGGATCCGGCGGCCATTCATAATCTTTTCTCTTTTTTTTGCTGGGTGTGATTGAGTTCTGATGGCGCCCATATCAATTTTTCACACCAGAGCGACATTCCGGGGTCCAATGCTAGAATGGACCGGGCACCATTTGACAGCTTGATTTGTGTGTGTTGTTGAACAACGCCAACACTAGCAGCAGCAGCAGTTGTCTGGGATCCAAACTCTGGAAGCCATACAAATCCTCGCGGTTCATATTGAGTGGTTCACCGGAGGTGTGATCGGGTGATATTTTCAATTAAATTTGATTTGGATTCGCTCCCACGGAATTCAACCAGTTTCCCGGGAAATATATGCCAGTGCGTGTGTGTGTGTGTGTCCAGATATCATTGAAATGTGTCAGCGTGTAGTGTAGTGAAAATGTGCCTCGCTAAGAACAAATCAACCGTATGAATTGTGTGTGTTGGCCAAAGGCCTTGGTGGTGGTGGTGGCCATGGTAAGATAAGAAGAAAGTGGCCATGGCAACATCTTATCATATACTTTTTCGTTCTCGCGCGCTCTGCGTTGCTCTAGCCTGAAGCCCCGCCTCACTGTCTTCGGCCGTCGTTGGCCGTTGCCCTTAGGTCCCACCCTATAATATATGGTGTGCCTATATGCATATAGTGTGAGTCAGATAAAACAGACTGCGACTGGAGTGGCGAGGGAGGAGCCTACTAAACGAGCTGGCCAATCCGAGTGGTTCATGAGTCAGGTTTGAAAATGAACGAAAAAAATGAAAATGAAAATTACTATCATCATCACTATTGAAATACAACAATATCCCAGGGGGTGGAGCTTAAGGAGTGGGATAGAAAAAAATCGATTTTGGCGCCCTCCCATTTCAGACTCCCGGATCCAAAGAAAAAATATAAAAAAAAATAAAACTAATAATATAGAGCCCAAAACTATCAAGTAATAATATCGAGAATTATTTGTCTTGGGCGCCAGTTATTATTATAATATTTGTCCAATTCTTATTCTTGTTATTATTGGATCCGATCAGATCATTATATAAATCATCATCATTATAATAATAATAATAATATTCTGTCACCACGGACGTATCCGTATGGGACTGTTCGAAAACTGGTGGTGGTGGTGGTTGAAGCAGTGGTGCAAGTGGAACCACTACTAATAGAATTCAATGGTTGGATTCTGGAGAGATTCTGAAGAATTGAATTCTGAAATTATTGTCTGGAAATTTTATCACGCCTATAGGAGATGGGAGATGAATGATGATAATGAATGAATTTGTCGCACACCAGAAGAAGACTCCGAAGGGTTAAATAAATTTTTATAGGTCTTAGGTACTAGGCCGCAGATTAACCCTTTCTGTCCTGCTGGTGCCTGGAAAACTTTGCATCTCTTCGAAATCACTCATTGTGTTTTAGCAATCACATTTCCAGAATATAATTAATTAATTAATTAATTTTCAACGCCCACCAACACACACATTGGATTCAGGTGAAATGGATCCCGTTTCCGTCTGCCATGTATCTTCTCTCCCTAGCACACACACATTGGCGGCCAAATTCTTTTGTTTTCCGCTGCTATTCAATCGTTGGTTGTGAAACCAGTGTGTGGATGTGTGTTTCTGTCTATTGTTCCCGCTGTTGTTGTTGTCGGATGGCGTGATGACCTCCGAGGAGATGCAGCGCGAAAACAAAAAATCAAAGATTGAATTTGAAACTTTTGCCCGGTTTTTTGTTTTATCTTTATTGTTTTCTCTCTCTCTCTGTGTGTGGATTCTCCAGGATTCTTCAGGATTCACAGAATCTATGTGTGCTGGTGTGTGTAACCAAGCACTAAAACAAGAGAGAATATTCTTGCAGAATGAGAATCGCGAATCGCGTACATATTGATAAATGGCCAAATCCTTGAACAACAACACCGAACGCCGAACCTGAGGATGAACTTTGCCATTATTTAACTATTCTGGCTCACTCCCGCTCCCATTTCAGGCGCCATAAGCGAAAAACAACAACAACAATAGTTATTATTGTTGTTCCAATTGGATTCAACTCTTCATTTTCATTTAGCTTTAGTTTTTTTTTGTTTTTTGAAGATAAATGAGGATGAGAAGAGAGTTTATACTACCAGGCTAGGCGTTCGGATCCATTGTCTTTTTTTCTGGTTTCACATTTGGCTTCTCTTTGCTCCTGGTGAAGAATGGCGCCCAAACGAAACAAAAAAATATATTCGAAAAACTGGCGAAAATTTCCACCAAATGAGATGGCGCCCGAGATTGTTAGGGAGCCAACAAAAAAAAAACACGAACACACGAACCCGAAAAAAAATTATAGATGAAATGATTAGTATTCACAGCCATCATTCACGCCAAGTGGTGGTGGTGGGTGGGTATCCACCAGAATCCCAGAACTGAGCCCCAGAATAGATCCGGCGCCATCCGTCATCCCAGACCACCACCATCACCAATGCCACTCGAAAATGAATTCGCCATTCCTCGCCCGACATTCATTTTCGATATTGTCATTTTTAGTTTGGCGCCAAATGTTCACCAAAACTACTGTATCTTCAGCGTGTTCTGGTTGTTGTTGTTGGAACTAAGTTCCAGTATCGTGAAAATGATACAAAATGATCTAGAGAAAGTTGCCCCTGGATTCGGTGGGCGCCAAGGGCCTGGGCACGAGCCCACAGAATCCAGAGGGGGGGCAGGTACCACTATTTCATTTCATTTGGATAACCACAATCATCATTATCATCATCATCATCATCATTACCCACTGCTTTTATAGAGTTGGTCCTGAAGGGGGCGTGTCTTTTTAATTGCCATTCAAATCATTCAAGGGCGTGAACGCCAGGATTCCAGTCGGAGAATGATTCCCCCTTAACCCCTCAATGCCATCATCATCAGCTTGGGCAGCAGCAGCAGCAAAAATCACACACACACACACACGCATAAGCAAACTAGATGGATGACGATGTTGACGGGTTCGTCGTTTCCTGGTTAGGGTTGGCATCAGCAGCAGCAATCAGTATTCTGGAATGGCGCCAGAGTTTCCTTCCATTTTAGCCATCCCGAAATGAGCTTAACACACACACACATGCTCCTGTTCCCTGGATATCAGTGTCGGGTGGTTGGCGCCCTGGCTCCTTCTATGGCTCCCTCATCATCACTCACTCACTCACTCTTTCATTAAATTAATTTTCAATCCGTCATAATGTCAAGCCAATGTGCATATCAGCCAATGTCCGAAAAGGGGGAAGGAGGAACATCCAGTAATAATATTAATAACATTAATATTAATAAAATAGTAGTAGTGGACATTATTGGTGGACAAGGTACCCGAAAGGGGTTAAAAAAAAGAAGGAGGTGACAAAGGCGAGCGGCGGCGGAGGAGGAGAGACATGAAAAAGAAAAAAAAAGAAGGAGGAGGAGCCATATGGAAATACGGGGCCAAATTGTTGAGAAGAGGAGAGGAGAGAGGTTTGGGGGCGGAGCTAGATTATGATTATTATCATTGCTGTTGTATTATATTATAGTTCATTATTATAGTATTAATATTATCATATTAATAAATTAATAAATTTAGTCATTGAACCGTGTGAGCGCGCGCTTGTGTGTGTAGCTGTGTGGCTGTGCTGCTTAAGCCAAGGACACACAGACATACGCAAAGGAGAGGAAGAAGGAGGAGCAAGAGGGGTTACACTATAATATCATTTGCATTCGCGTTTTTCCCGCCAATTTAATACGATGAAAGTACTTTGCTTGCTTGCTCGGTCATTGTGTGAATAACTTAAAATCATTTTGATTCCTCTTCTTTTTTTTGTAATTAATTCAAATCTTTTTTTCGTTTCGTCTTTTTGTTTCCGCCCTTTTTTTTCAGAAAACTTTTGCCGTGAACATCGATGCGCCAATCAATATTGTATTTCCAAAGATCTGGTCTGTGATGGTGTTAATCATTGTGGTGACAATAGTGATGAACATTATTATGTCCATTGTCAAGGTAAGGGGTTAATTTTTTTTTCTGTTGCCTTGTTCCGGTTTCCGGTTCTTATATAGTGTCAGGCCTATAGAAAATAGTGGTCGTTTGCAATTAAAATGACAATGATGCGGAAGAATCTGCGTTCAGTACTGGAACGTTGGCACCATAATAATTATCATCATCATCATTATTATCATCATAAGTATATTATCAGAGGGTGTGAACATCTTTCAAAGTTTCTTCCTAAAGTGTTAATTAAGTGTGCATATTCTTTTGTGTGGTGGTGAGCTTACGAGGGTTAATTTTAAACGAGAGTTTTTTGGCGCCAAAAACTAGTTCTAGCTTCAATTTAAGAATATGTGCTCGCTCTCTCTTATTATTCTATGCGTGATTATAAATCGTTTCGGGATCGTCGCGTTTCGCGGATCTCGTATTATATAATATCAATAATTCAAAGGCGTTGGTTGGTTCCCTGGATTCCCTGGAATCTGGAAATCCGGGATTCTCTCCCGGATTCTCTCATCATTGTCTTGGACCACGACCAGGATTCGTATGGTACGAATTACATAATAAATAAATAACGGGCCAAGTGCAAACAAACAAACACAAATCCATTCCAAGCGAGTGGAACACTTTTTTTGTTGGGTTGACGCCGGGCGCCATGCATGCATATTATGTAACATTTGAATATAATGTCGATTATCATTTATATAATAGCTTCACATATGCATATGCAATGTAATCCGATTAAGATCCGGAAAAGGGATCCCGAAAGCATATTATATCATAATGACAATAGTGGATTTTTGGTTTCTTGGATTCCAGGATTCTGGAACCTCCCGACAGTTCCATTCCATTTCATGGTTCCAGTTTGACCTTTATTCTTGTTTGTTTCTTACAGAAAGTGAAATAACCGACACTATAATCGGTCTGGATCCGATGATGTTCATCGCCATCGTATCCTCGGTGTTCGTTTCCTGTCTGGCTTGTGTCATATCCGTTGCGTTCTGTTTGTGTCATCGGGAACGCCTAATACAACGCCAACAACAACAGCAACAGCAACAACAAATCGCCTTACAACAACAATATCAAATGCACGATACTGGCCATCATCTGGGCACCACCCCTTTGATGCAGACAGCCATGGCACATCATCATCATATCAACAACAACAACAATAATTCTTATACAACCAAATTGGTGGATGGTGCTTGTAAGTGTTCCTCTCTCTCTCTATCTCTTGTTTGTATCCTGTGTCCTGTTCCCTAGAAGCGATTGTAGTGGATCATCGGGCCCAGACATGTTCCCAGACGCGGATCCCAAGTGTATTGCTTGAACTAGTTGTTGTTTTCTTGTTGTTGTTGGCGCCCAGACAAGGGCGTCCATGTTTTTGATAATTAATAATAATCATCGAGAGGCAATCATATTCTGGGAGCAACAAAAGATCTTGGTCCCACCAAGGCTCCCGGGCCCGGGAATCTGCATCGGTTTAGGCGCCGCGTTACGGATGAGAAAGCTGGATCCGTTAGAATCCGTTAGTCAGATCCGATCCGATCAACCATGAAGCGCGAATCGAGGCAAATCGAAAATGAAAATAATTTTGGCGCGCGCTTGAAAATTTGCAAAACTTGATCAATCAATTATGCAATCAAATAATAATAATAATAATAAGATGTGATAAAAAATCCGGGGGAGAGAATCCCGGAATCACAAGATCTTTGGCGCATGAAATGATTTTTTTTTGAGAATCCCAAACACACAAAAAAAATTCCAATTCCAGTTCTGGTTCTAATTGAATCTTCAAGAAAGTTCATTGGCTCCCAGCCAGAGAGAATTGACTGTGTGTGTGTGTGTGTGATGTGCTGGGCGCCATCTTTTTCATTTCATGTTTTTTTTCATTTTGCTTTCAATCGGGCGCCATCAGAATATGTTTCATGGCTGTTGGTCAATATTCTCGAGGAAAAGAAAACTTCTTTTTTTTCTGGATATTTTTCGAGTTCAGTTCAGTTCCATTTTGGTTCCTGAATTTCCTCCCCCTCCCCCTCTCGTTCCATTTGGTACAATATTTTGTCCATTTGGATGGCGCCCTCTAGCCCCCCTTTGATTTTTTCTTCTTCGGCGGCGCCAATTTCTTCTGGTTGATTGAATTCTGCTCTCTCTCTCTCTCTCGCTCTCTTCGATTCTGTCGGATTCTGTTGGATTCTCTCTCTCTCTCTCTCTCTCGTTGCTGGAACCATGGCGCCCATTTCTCGACCAGTTACTTCTTCTTGGCTCCTTCTTGTTGTTGTTGTTCAGCATAAAATAACAGCCAACCAGAATGCAGAGGGAGAGAGCCAAATAGGATTGGATGGAGCCAACTTTTCTTTGCTTTTTTTATTATTCTTATTATTATCTTCTATTTTCTGGGCGCCATTCGCGCCCGATGTCTGTCCAGCTGTCTGTCTGTCCGTCTGCTATCGCTCCCACGTTTTCCCAAGCTTTTCCCAAGCTTTCACCCGAAGGTCCGTCCACTGAACACATCGGAGATGGCCGGGTAATGTGTGTGCGGGTGTGTTTGTGTGTGTACGTTTCCTATTACCGGTCCCCCAAGCCGAGATAGTTCTTCGACCCTTCTTGTTTCGATGCTTTCAAGTTCGTAACTTTTCTGCACATTATACGGTTTCGGGTAGCAATTGTGTGTGTGTTGGTGTGTACATTGTGTTTATCTAGGCCTAGTTGGGGAGAGCATGAGGAGGGTTAAAAAAATCCCGATATAAAACCCCTCCTACTTGGCTTAAGGGCTTGGACAAAGTAAAATGTGTGAACAGGATCCACACAGCGCGAATCGCTGCTTCACATTTACACCACCATGCCTGGATCCTCCTATTGTTGTCGGGCCAAAAATGGATACTTGATGCAAATATTTGCTTTTTTGCTTTTTTTTGGCCTTTTTTTGGCGCGATAAAAACCCAGAAAATAAAAATAAAAAATAAAAATTTACCCTGTGTGTGTGCCCAAAAGACACCCATTTGGCTTCGGTGGGTTAATCTCATACTCGATTTGTTTGTTCTTTATAGGCACAATGATCACATCGTTGGATTATGGCACAACATTGGCCACGCCCGCCATGTTAACCCGTAATGGAGGCTTGGTGAATTCCTATACACATAATGCATTGCCCAACAACAACAGCAACAGCATTATGCAACAGAATCATATTTTGGCCAACAATAACACCACCACCAACAATATTGGCCAACTGGCCAACAATCCGAACCATTTTTCAACATTACCACATCAACATAATCATCAACAACAACCATCACCGAACCAGATCATTCAGCCGCCAGTATTGAACGCAAACACCACCGCTAGCAACGCCCACCATGTTCGGTTCGGTACGCTGCCAGGTCGAACATCGTCGTCGACCAATAAACCATCGCCACCGCCCAATTATCCCGGAGCCAACCATCTGAATGGTCCGGGAGCCATTGTACAATTACCACCACCATTAGCACCAGTACCAGTAATACCTGCTGCATCAGCCTCCTCTCAGATGCCGATGGTGGGCGTTGTTGCCGCCTCAACTGCCACACCCATTACCACCACCTCGGCCACCAACAACAACCATGGACATGTTGTATTTGCCCAACATCAGCATCCACAATGATTCAATGGAAGAAGGATATGGATAGCCTAAAATTAGTGTGTTTTGTTTGTTTGTGTGTGCGTGTGTCTTTAAGGCTCATGATATGGTCGTTGAAAGGGTTAATTCAAATAGTTTTTCAGAGAAATTTGTGAACTTTCCATGTACAAACTACTACTTTTTCTTTGTTCCGCCTACTTTGTTCATATCATCCCGCCTCCGAACCTTGCCACCGCCCCTTCTCTCTCTTCTGTTTCATTCATCTTTTTTTTACGATTTTTTTTTGTAATCCAAATTATGTAACTTTTCTGATGATGATCCTTCTCTTTTTTTTTGATATTACCATTTTTTTCGGCTGTCTGTTTCTTATTCGGATTTCTATTAATTAATAATAAACGTTGCGAGCCATTCCTGTTTCGTGTTGGAAAATTGGCGCGAAACATTTGTATTATTCTCAATTGATGTAATTTAATCGTAACCACAATCTGATCTGATCTGATCTGGTCTGGTCAAAAATCCCTTTCGCTAACGGGACTTCGGATCTTGGTCGGGATCTTCATCGGCGATTCATTGCAATTCCATAAGAAGCATACACCTACCAGAATGACGAAGAAAAATACCGTAACCGTACCGGAAACCATGGCGATGTGTTCCGATGATCGTCCCATTGAAAAATGGCTATTTTGTTTTATTTTTTTTCTGCTGTTGATGATTTTTTGAGCCATTGAACGATCTTGGCTGGCCTCCAAAATGGTTCGTTCAACAACGTTCAGCGTTTTTGCTTTTAGATCAAGTGATTTTCGATTTTCGATTTTTCGATTCGCTCCGTATCGTCTGGCCTCAACAATGTTGGATGTTGTGGATTTTGGCAACGGTGATTGATTTATTAGAAGAATCCAAACCAAAACTAATATTGATACAATTTTTCCATACATTTTTCTTTGGCGCCACCATTTTGTGAGGAAAATTGGCTTGTTGAAGTTCGGTTTTTATTCAAATCTCGATCCAAACAAAGTTAACAAAATACAACAATTGCCAATGTTGAGTGTATTATTGTTGGGCGAAAATTCGAAACAACAATAGCAATAACAAAGCAAAAAAGTTTCCGGCGCCAACTTAATGTGTCCGGGAATCCTCTGGAGAACCAGTGTCCTGCTGGCACTATCTGCTGAGATTTTGGAAGCCTCGGATTCTTCTTGAAACAATTCCAAACAAATCAGCTCTCATAATCATTATCATTGGTGCACACACACCAACACACCCACACAAGCTGGCCCCAACTTGAAAGTGGACGCCAGAAGACAAACAGGACACTGTGGAAATAATGATTTCCCAAAAGGGCCCGAACACACACGCCAACACACAGACAGAATCATCGGAAATCATTTTTGTTCATGTTTCGTAATGTCATATATGAACGGCCCCCAGCCCCCTTTTCCTTTTTCCTGATTGGAGGCTACTGTGGCTGCTGCTGCTGATTCGCATGTACCGTTCATAAACAACGTGTCACACATGATGTAGTTCTTTTCAATTTTGATTGAATGGTTCGATTTGATTTCGGCGAAACAAGCGATTCCGTTCGTGATTCCGTCGCCCTGGAGCCATTCGCCATGTTGGGATACAAATGATTGGATCTCATTCTCTCGGCGGATTCCTCTTTTTTTATATTTTATATTCTTTCAAGTTCTCAAACTAGTCTTGGATCGTCAAACTTGATCCGCCAAAATCAATGCGCGCTACACGCCCTACCAACAAGCCACGCCCCAAAATTATAATGGCGCCCAGCTTGGTGGCTCAAATGGCCGCCAAAACACACCCACGCACACACACACAGCCGGAACGACGATCATCATCTATGATAATGGAATGTAATCAACTTGGTGCCTAGTTTTGGAACAAAACAAACGGATTCTCCAAGAATATTATTGAACGCCACCAAGAATAGTAGCAAAATAGTAGCAAAATAGTAACAAGAAGAAGAAGAAATAAAGAATAAGAAAATCACAGTTTTGTAGCAATTTTAAAATAAAATAAAAAAAAATCATTTTTTCG
>JAOZJS010001062.1:0-14700 GCA_025882695.1 Amerodectes protonotaria | reverse complement strand
AAGAAGAAGAAGAAGAAGAAGAAGAAGAAGAAGAAGAAGAAGAAGAAGAAGAAGAAGAAGAAGAAGAAGAATGGCCAGGGGGTGTGTTCAAACATCTCGAAAAACCGACCGACGATGTTTACAGATCATCTTCCCATACACATACACATACACATCTTGCCCGGCCATCAATTATTCGTTCATTAACTTGATTAACACACATTGCACCTATAGACATGGGGGAAACCACGATCCATTTCCCGTTTAATTTTTGATGATCCCGTTATGTTATGTAACAAGGCAAATTTATTATTATTATTATTATTATTGATATATTTACACACACCCCACCCCCGCAAGAATGCCAAAGAATATGATGATAATAATAATAATAACGAAGAATAGATAAGAGATTGGGCGTCAGAGATTTCAATTGTAATTTATTATTCATCGAAATGTTATTCATGATACAAACATCATGGATCCATCCATCCCATTCATGGATCCATGGATTCTTCGAAAAAGAAACAAACAAACAGACAAACATCCTCGATTCCTTGGATTCTCGGATTCTCGGATCATCATGATCACGATGATCATCGTCATTAATTATTTACAAATTATGATATCTTCTTCTTCTTCTTGTTGTTCTTGTTCCACCTATTCAGGAATATTGATCAAACGAATAGGCTCTGGAAGGGCCAAGATGTTGGGCTAGGTGCGATGATGTTGTTGTTGCGGCTGCTGCTTGCGAAGCAATATTGGACCGGATTCGGTTTAGGCTCATGTCTACAAAATCATCGATCCAATCGATGGTGGTGGTGGTGGTGGTGGATATTCAACCAAAATATCAGTGTCAGTCAGTGGGTTTTGTTTTTTGGCCAAGTGGATGAATAAAACATGAAAAGAAGAAGAAAAAGAAATCGAAAATCGAAATATAAATTAGAAAACATTTTTTTATTCGTTTGTTTCATTTGATTAATGATACTGGATCCTGGATACTGGATGTTCCAGAATCTAGAGTCTAGATACATACTGGAATCACGAATCACCGTCGTGGATGAATGTTGTTGTCTATGGATCGAATTAGCAGCAGCAGCAGAAGCAGGCAGAGGTATTAATGGTGGTAATGGTGGTGGAGGCGGTGGTGGTGGTGGTGGCGCTGGACCTTGAGGAGTCCTAACGGAAGAAGAATCTGAACTACCGCCGCCACCACTCCCACTGGCAGCAGCATAAAACAATAATGGTGTTCGATGGTGTTGGTGGCGCCCGGTGCCGTTGCCGCCGCCGCTGACGCCCGAATTGAACATTGTATGGGAGGTGGACAATGGATATCTTCGTTGTTCATATTCATAATTGTAAAGATGTGATGGTGATTCATAAAGATGAGATGATGGATTAATGTTGGTTGGATGGTGTGCCGTACCATTACCATAGATACACGATGATTGATGGGCGGGATAGATTTTTGGCGATGGCATCAATGATGTTGATGATATTTGACCACCACCAACGCCTCCGCCTCCGTGTCCACCAACATGGCCACCATGGGCCAATGTTAAAAATGTTTTACTGGTATCCGATAGTATACTGATTGAATTGTCACGAGTTTGTTTTGAATCCATTGAGCTTGATGCCGATTCTTGGCCACCAACACCAACACCAACACCACCACCATTGATCATTATTTGTGCGGCAACAAAACAATGATGTTGGTCGTGTTTGGATTTTTTCGATGATCGATGATTTATACCGATATCGTGCCCGCCCACCACCACACCCGTACGGCCACCAGTAACCACGCCCTTACCGCCGCTGCCACCGCCTCGAATACATTTGACAACAAACAAATTGAAAAGATATTTGATTCTGGTGAATAGTAAAAATGTCATGGAAATTGCTATGTCCAATCCGATCCAAGCATATGATGTATGATTGTATAACAATGAACAGCATAGACATCCAACCACACATATCAAATATATTAGGGTGGCCATGATCCAAATGGAACAATGCTTACATCTGCAAGACGAAAAAAGAAAGCAGAGAGAGAGAGAATTCCAATATTATAAAAAACCGGATTGATGATCATGAGTTCCATAATACTAATACTAATAATAATAAATCACAATTGTGTGTTTGTGAGTATACCTGCTAAAGAATATTTCTTTGATATGTTTCTCCATCGAGGATGTATCCTCAACATCCGAATGAATATATTGCATATTGGTTGGATAATCATATTCGGAGAATATCCTTCTGGAACAATGCAAATATAGGATACCGGCAGTGAACACTACGGTGATCTGTAACACCGGAGCGGTGACGAATATGGCCATGGCTAAATCATCGAATTGTGGCCAACAGTTCGGATGATACTGGGACGATAGACAATAGATCAGCAGTAGATGTAATAAAGGAAACAATACGGCCAGAATGATCTGTATTTGTTGGCAACGTTTGATTGCTTGTAAGCTGTTTATATAATTTTTGGTCAAATATATTTTGCTGGCCAATAGGCAAAAAATCACATTCGGGAACAATAACACAGCAAACAATGAACATATCACCAGTAATTGAAACAAAACCAAAAACATTTTGATGTGACACCATTGGACACCACAGTCCGGCCACCACCACCACCATGGTTGTTCATTGGGCGGTTCATTGGTGGTAGTGTTGGTCTTGCAGTGGATCGGCATGATCCAACTAATCTCCACCATTGTTCGTACAATGCAGATCAATAGTAATGGAACAAAATTGGATTGATTAAAATAGCTTGGATGATATCTAAATAGACGAAAACGACAACGACAACGACAAACAATATACCAACGTTGGTTAGTAAATCACCGTCAACAGTTAATTGGATTAAATTTGGTTCGGAAAGCTGGAATTCCTGGGGCGGGAAAATCAACGGGGCAAGAGGAACAATTGCAATGGTCACCTGATCAAAATTAATGCAATCCAAATGTATACGATTAGTGTTAATGATAATATTCCCCAATGTTTGGCCACCATTGTCATTTCGTTTTGGTTGTTTGACAGATGATGATGCTGCTGCTGGTGATGGTGATCACCACGGCCATCACCATTGGATTCGGTTGGCATCTTTTCCTATATTTAATGCAATTAAGTCCAATTATTATTGTATTACGTAATACGCTAGGCGCGCGGGTGTCGGTATCTGTGTGCCCGCCGAACAAGAAAAGAATTCAACTAGACACAAATTGAAGCTAATTTGATGCTAAACTGGCCAACTGGTCTCCGATCCTCCACGATCCCCGATTACCTCTCGATCCCCCTTGCAGATTGCCCTTGCTACGCCTAAGGCTGCCCAGAAAATGCCCGACTCCTTGGCCATTTCAAATGTTCGTTTCCCTTGAAATTAAGCCACGCCTTCTCAGAAACCTATATTAAAAATCAGTGTTAACCTAGCGCAGTGTTGAACTAGCGTAATGTTAACTACCATTATTGCTAAAACCTGTACCGGCCTCTCGCTTCTCTCCTTCGCTTTATAAAGCGCTCGCGCTCAAAAACCAGACGAACAAGGGAAAAGTAAAGGAGAAGTAAGTAAGGAAAGGAGGAGCGTACGTTCTCAGCATTCAACCAGTCGCTTCTTCTCTCTCGCTTCTCTCGCTCTCTCTTCAGCTTGCTTACGCTTGCTTACGCTAGCTTGCGTACGCATACAATTCGTCTGTTCAACCTTGACTGAACTGGACTGGACTAGACTTGTAGCTTATAGTGCGTGTGTTATAGTGTGCGAGAAACCTCCTTCTCCTGCAGATGTGGGCACGTATGTATGGGCTCGTATGTATATGGGCATGTGGGCGGCCCATTTTTTTCGGGGCCATTCATAAAAGACGAACGAACGAACAGGAAATGTCTACACCATATACGTACCATAATATTGGTCGAATCATTATCATTATCATTGTTATAAGTTGATCGTTGTTCAATTGCCAATACGGTACAAACGGACACACGATTCGGATCACATCGACATTTAGAATGGGTAGTATTGGTTTCAATCATGTAACAATGTTCCGTTGACCAATGGCTAATTAAATACAAGCAGACAATTATTCGGGTGGGTGTGGTTGGCCCAAATGATGATCATAATAGAAGGATAAGTAATACTCACTTGAGCGTAGAATCCCAATGAACACATTGATGTTGGAACAAGCTTTTTGGGCCATCATAACCACCACCACCAACAGCATCATTCCCATCGGATTGTTGTTGATGTTGATGATCATGGTCATCAACTAAATGTTCGAAAATGATCTCCAAAGAATAATAATGATGATGATGATGATGTTCCGGATGATTATCATGATTATGATGATGATGGTCATTGACGTTGCTATATAGAACCGATGAAGATGAAGATGAAGAATCGGACATAGCGGCGGAACTGCTGCTCTGCTCATCACCATCGCTCTGGGAATGCAAATGGCCACCATCATCGATGATTTGGTCATCATCGAATCTAATGAATTTTATCACTTGGCCATTGATGAACGTACGAAGATGATGATGATGAAGATGGTGATGGTTGTCGTTCATTGGTTGGGCGTCATCATCATCATTATCATTATCCATGGTTACCGGTTCAAAATCAATCAAAGAATTTTGTGGGCCAAATGTTTCTTGTTGTTGTTGTTGTTGATGAATAATAAGCTCAGGATTGGTGGTATCCAGGGATCGACGAGCCGAGCCCTTATTTGAAGGATTTTGATTGTTGTATCCATTCAAATTGGAATTGGATAGCTGAAAATAACGGTCCAAATTGAATGGAACCAACATTGCATAGTAGTAATTGTTGTTATTCTCTGTTGAACAATTGAAAGCCAAAGCAAAACCCAAAATGATTAATTGTTTTAGTTTTTTTTGCATCCAAGACAAAAAGAATTGAATCAACATTCTCAAAATCAATTCCTTGAGGAGAGGGGCGAAAAGCAATGAGAATCCAGAATCCAGAATCCAGAATGAGAATCCAGAATAGACTATTACTACTACGGGATTCCTGTGCTACAAGAAGATTACTAATTTGTTTCACCGAAATGAAAAGCGAAAGCGAAAACGAAAAGCGAAAAAAAAGTTTACCGCTGTGAAGATATTCCAGTGCCATGTTCTGGTTCTGGTTGGCTGTTCGTTGAGCCACCGCATCCAATACCAAATCGACTCTAACTTTATTACCAAGCAACGAAGATGTTGTTGAATAAGAAGATGATTGAGAAGACGAAGACGAAACGATTGTAGCTGGAAATAGCTGAAATCGTGTAACATTGCTATTCCCGTTGTTGTTCCCGTTGTTGGCCGATGGTGATTGGTTATTCCAATTTAATTGAAATTCGTGTATCAACTTGGAAATTGAAAAACATGACACAACTGCGGGTGTGTGGGTGGGTGTGTTGGGGTTGATTGCGATCCAGGAACGATCCAGGAATCCAGAAAAGAGAGGGAGAGAGGGAGAGAAAGACAAAAGACAAATAGGAAACCCCAATTGAGATTCTGGAGCAAGAAAACAGCAAGAGCAAGATTTGCGTTGCGCTTACTCAAATTGGCCGATTGTTTGATCACTTGGTCTTGATGTTTTCCATGTTCGGCTCCAGCCGAATATTGTCTACGATTGTGGCACCACAACGCTGCATATCTAACGGTGATGTCCATCAATTGAAGCGCCATGGCTTCGCGCTTTGGCCCCGGTAAATCGAACCATGTTGGCTGATGGTTTGGACCAAGCAATTCGGATACTATTTCGAAAATGGTCTGACAACCCGATCCGGAAAACAACAAAAACAACAACAACATCATCATCATTATTATCATCATGATGATGATCCAAATCTGAATCTTCTGAATCTTAATTTACTTACATCCAATCCGTTGATTTGATTGGAGAATTTTTGAAATTTCGCGCCCAAATTTCCCTGCAGTGGCGCCGCCGGCGGTGGATCATCGAAGAAACGTTGCGACCAACTTTTTAGCAGTATATTCAATTGTACAATATCACCACCGTACACCGGTGAACGTTGCAGGTTGGCCAATATGGATCGCCACAAATCATTGCGGAAATTATTGACATTCTGCGAAATGGAAACCAGAAGACAAGAGAATGCCGTTACTAGCTGGAAAAAAAAGCTTTCAAGTTTGAAGATGGAAATCATTTTTCATCATTTCTTTTAGCTCTTAATTTCAATCACACACGAGCAAAAGCAAGAAAAAATGGAAAAACGGAATTCTGCGAAACAGAATCCCAGAATCCCGGAATCCTAGAATCCTAGAATCCAAGAATACTGACTAAAAAACTAACTTGAAATGAATGCAATTGTAGAAGCCAACGAGAATGGCATTGTGATAGATCAGGCAAATGGATCCACGAAGCTCGATATTGTTGGTGATATTCTTGTTTCTGGTTGATGTTGCTGGTGCTGGCGGTTGATGTTGAAAATTCTGTGGATTCTGCTGGTTTCCAGTTTGAAAAATGACTATTACCACCACCACCACCACATTTCCATTGTGCCAGTCCTGGAGGGGAACAGACAGAGAGAGAGCGAGAGCGGATGAACGAAACGAAACGAAACGAGCCAAATGAATGGAATGGTTCCAGAAACGTTCCAGAATGGTTCCAGAACGAGAGCGAAAAAAATGAAACAGAAAAGACATGTTATGTAATGTAATTTAATTAAAAAAACAACAGCAACGACAACAGCAAGCGGCAGCATCTTAGAACTATTCTTTGTTTTGTTTTTCATTGTTTCGGCGGGCTGCTAGCATTATTATTATTATGATGATCGTCGTGGAGCCTAAGAATATGATTCCCTCTAATCACCCCAACGTCGCCACCATCATCATCGTGGTATTGGTCGTGGTCGTGGTCGTATTCACGAATACGATCCTGAACGACAAACAAACTCGAGGCCTCAACATAACGGCAGTTGAGAATGGTCAATGGACCAAGTTAATGTGTGGGTGGGGTGTGGGTGTGGGTGTGGGTGTGTTGCACTAAATACTAGTACTAGTTCGTCCAGTCTCGTATAGTTGGTGTCTTTGACATACCCGAAGTATCATGTGGACATGGCCTGATAGCAATGGAACCGGACATTGTCCTTGGCCATTCAATATCTCTATAAATTATCGACGGACAAAATGTGGCCATTTCGGCCTGCGTTGCTGCTGCTGGTGGTGACATCATCGATTCATCTGGTAATAATATATTCTCGGACCATTGATTCGGCTGCTGCTGCTGGTGGTGGCCATTAGAATTGATTGATGTGGATTCAGGTTGAGATGCTGGATGCTTGGAATCTAGGTTATTCCTCCTATTATTATTATTATCATCAACATGGATAGCAGGGAGCAGATTTTCACAACGATGTTTCACCATCATTCCAGGTTCCATCCGGCTACATTCGGATATTTGGTTCAATCTGTATAAATCATCATCATCATCATCATCAACAACATCAACATCATGATCCGCGCCATTTTTAACATTTCCAAGATTATGTAATAAATCTTGATTTAGATTCGGATCCTCTACTTGAAAGCTCTTTGGTGGATAATGTTGCTGATGTTGGTGGATACCATTGTTGGCCGCATTCGTTGGATATTTTTGCATGCTTGGATGATTTGGTTGCGATCCACTACCACCACCAACTCTGGTCTTCGTTGGTACATTAGCATCATCATCATCATCATCATTATTATTAGTTTTTTTAGGCACCGGGATCATCACCATCATTTGATTCGTATTCGTATTCGTTTTCAGCCGCAGCCGCTGCCGCCGCTGATGTTCATCCAAGTACGAAGACGACGATGAAGATGAAGATGATGATGATGATGATAAGTTCTCTGGAGAAATTAACTCGTTTTTCTTATTCTTATTGTTGTTATTATTAACATTAGTTACACCATCATCATCAACACCATGTACCATAGAATTCGGGCCTAAATCCATGATTCTGGATGAGCCATCATTATCACTAAGCTTCTTCTTGTATTCGGATGGCATTAAGCCATTTGATGATGAGGTCGATGATGATGGTGAAGCAGCAGCAGCAGAAGCAGCGGAATCATTGGCAGATTTATAATTCCAATCATCACTGCCATTCCGTCTTGATCCGTTGCCGCCATTATCGAATGGATTGATTTTTTCGATTCCTAAGCATTAAACCAATGAAAACGAAAAGAAAAGAAATGAAATGAAATTGGATTCGTCAAATACACGCACATTTAAATACGAAAAGAAATCTTTTTTTTCTAGGCGCGACAAAGTTTCCCCGAATCCCTCATCTCACCTCATGTAAATCCTGGAGTCAAACACAAAAGAGAACAAAGCTCTGTCAATAGTTGGGACCCGGAGAATCACAATGTGGATACGAGGATATGTGAGAGGGAGAGAGAGTGGATCTGGAAATAATACCCGAGGAAAACTAGTATCAATCTCGTGGAATCAAATTCATTAATTTGTCCGCTTCGTTTTTTTGTGTTGGTTGGATCGTCGGGACAAAAAATAGTAGTAGAAATAGAATAATGGAACCTAGATTAGAATAGATTGTGAGCTAATAGCAAGAGAGAGAGAGAGAGAGGAGAGAGGAGAGAGAGAGAATCCTCTGGATCCTTTTCCATCCTCTGGATTTCCTCTGATCAGGAACCATCAGAGGAATGATATAAAAACCAAAACAAAATAGAAATTTGGCATTCACCATTCATGTCTCAGACTATCACGACTATTTTCGGTGTCGTTTAGTTAATTAAAATTGTGGATTTCTCTCACATTGAATCCTGCTTTGATTTGGGGCCCGGGATTCTTCTCTTCTCTTCATTGCCATCCCCCGCCAAAGAGAGGTAAATGACTTTATTCATTCGCATTCACATTCATTCAGGCACAAGAATCCGCGAATCAAGAATCGTGATCTTATTTCTTTTTTTAAAATAAAAACAAAATTAGTTTTCCTTCGTAGTCGGATCCATCGTATCCGAGGTTCAATGAGTTCCACGACTACTAATTCAATGTTCCAAAATCGGTCAAAACTGACACAAGAAACACGAGTTCACACACACACAAGAGAAGCACCGTGTCTTTTGGTGCCGAGGTTCCGGCGATCAAAACCAAATATTGAAACAAAAACAAAACAAAACAATAACAGCCACCGATTTTCCCGCCGAAAACAGAACAACAACAGCAAACTTTCAAAACGAAAACAATTGTTACCACAGCCCGAACACACATCGGAAACGAAAACAACACGCCAATAGTCGTCAATTTTGGGAAATCGTCTTCAATTTTGTCACAGCTTGAAGATGTACACACACACACACACACACACAAGATGATGATGATGATTATTATAGTCATAACCCGAATCCGGAATCGATATCAATTTCGTTCGACAGCACACAGAAGCATCCAGACTTGGTGCCAAGACAACAGCATCAAGACTTTGTGTTTGTTCAATATTTTATTACCAACAGAAAACTTATAAAGACACAAGAGTTTTGTTTTTATTGGGCGACGTATGGGGCGGGTCGCCCGGATGCCGGTTATTATTATCAGCTGTTCTTCGGCTTATTTGAACTTATTAGGTTGAACACGCATGCCCGCCCACCCACCAGCACGCCCACTTTTGCCGCCATCTCACCAATCACCAATCAACTGGGCGGTCGCTGGTAGCTGTCACCCAAGCTCGGTTGGGGGCGTCAGTGCGCTTGTCATTTTCACGAGGAAA
This sequence comes from Amerodectes protonotaria, assembly GCA_025882695.1. Lineage (NCBI taxonomy): Eukaryota > Metazoa > Arthropoda > Arachnida > Sarcoptiformes > Proctophyllodidae > Amerodectes > Amerodectes protonotaria. The sequence goes on along the minus strand of JAOZJS010001062.1, from coordinate 4,984 downwards.
CGACGACAACGACACGACGACACCGTTTAACTGTTATTTAATTTTATTTTTTTTGAAATTTTGTTGACGAAAAAAAAGAAGAAGAAGAAGAATAAAATCTAATGAAAAGCTTCGGAGGGATCCGTTTTTCAATTTCACTCTCGTTTCCAGCTTCCCTTCCCCCGACAAACTCGAGACCTCGAGACACCATCGTTTGGCGCCCAAAATTGCTCTGGTTAAAAAAATCCTGGCGTCAAGCACCCTGTTCACATCCATATAAATGGTCCTAAATGGTCATTGGTCTTAGGGTTATGGCGTGGAGACCATTTAGATCTCTCACTCTCTCGCTCTCGTTTAAATTAATCAACACGAGCATTTTAGTATGGTTTTCGGATCCTTGATAGAATCTTGTTGAATCTCTCTCGCTCTCTGGGCGCCAGTTCACAGGAACTGGAACGCTTTCTGCAACATTGAGAGGAAGAGGAAAACGACGACGAAACCATTTGGAGCGTTTTGGCTCAAAAGAGAAATAGATAACCGGATATTTAGAAACATAGTGTGTGTGTGTGCAGCAACAGCCATAGCAGCGAAACCTAGAAGCTTTATTTTGATGCCCCGAATACCATGTGTGTGTGTGTGTGTGTTTACTTTGATCTCGCTCTCGCACAAAATGTTTTATTGTTCGAGCCGAATAACGGTAGTTGTCCAATTCTGGATGGAAAAACCGTTCCATGTTTGACAATTGGACAATTTCCGTTTTCACAGAAACGCTCACAATATCACAGAGAGATACACACACTGAGAGACTGAGCCTAACTAAACAACATCTCTCTGGCATGCTGCAAATACAAAATGTTAGCATTGGTGGTGGTGTGTGACACACCAGAGAGAGTCGGGAAAATAAATTGCCGAGAATGGTTATAAAAAAAACTAGAGCTTCACTGAAAGCTAGATATAATATAGACGAAGAAAATAGAGCTCTAACTGGAAGAATGAACTTCGATTAAATCCAAGCGAGAAAGCTAGCTAGCGAAAAAAAAATCCAACTCTTTGAACAAACAAACAAACAAACAGGCAAACAAACGAAAACCAAAATCAAATCAATCTCTCTCGCTCCCTCTCGCTCTCTCTCTTTTTTGGATTCTCAATATTCTTCCCGAAAAGATTATCGGCGATTGTAAATCTTGGATCTTGGATCTTGGAACGGGCGCCAAGATCCAGGATCCAAGAGCCAAGACCATTTTCCATTTGAATCCAATGTGAAATGAAATGAAAATTAACTGTTTCAGGATTTTTTATTTTTGTTAATTTTTTTCGTATTGGTCGTCTTGATTGGTTTTTATCATCATCACGTTCCAACAACAGGACCCGGGACCCGGGACGAATCCGGGCGTCATGTAGTGTTGTTGTCATGGCTCTTCAATCACATTGAATCCTGTGTGTGTTGGTGTTGTGTATTTTTTCGTTCTATTTTTTTTGTTTCGCGGTGCCATATGCCGGATACGAGCCTGCTTGCCTGCCTGGCTGCCTGCCCGGTTGCTTGATGGACCGGCACAATCTGGTAATGTTCATTCTCGCTCTCGCTCTTTTGTTGTTGGTTGATTTCCGTTCATTTCCCGTATTTAAATGCGGGGCAAAACACACGGTTGTTCCAGGAACCAGAACCAATAACAATCCAAAGCAAAGTGTACCAAAAATAGTAGAAAATAAAATAAAATAAAAGAACCATATATATTAAATAAAAGTCAATTGATTGGCTATTTTATAGTGGAGAGAGATCTATAGTTGTTGGTCTTGGCCCTAAAATAATACTTGTCTCTCCTTCCTAAAATGAATGGCGAAACAATGAGGATAAGAAATCCTCAAATGGAACCAGGAGAAGAAACGAACTAACGGAACGAACGAACGGAACCAGAAATAAGATAGAAATAAGAACCAGTTTGAGTTAATGGACACACACACACTCAGACAGCCACACACTTTAAGACCGCCATACACGCAGTCTTCATCACGCCCACAACCAATGATTTCTTCTTATAAAGAAAGGCTGTCTCTCTAGCTCACTTGCTGTGGCTGTGCAGTCTGCGACAGCCAATAAGGGCTTTTTGAACGGTGAATTGAATTATTGCCATTTTTTTCATTCATTCGTTAGTTCGTTCGTTCGTTCGACTAGCCAACCAATACCAGAACGTGGATAGGAGTGGTCTTATCCTATTCTCACACTCTAGCACACACAAGCCCATCCCAGACAGTATGAAGAGAGAACGAGAGGAAAGAGAAAGCAAAAAAAGTTGCCAGTAAAAATAAAATGATGATAAAATAAAAAAGTGAAACCATAATTTTCTGGCAATTTTTCAAAAAGGCACTTGTGCTTTCACTTCGCACTTTGCACGTTTGATATGAAAAGCCCATTTATAGGATATAGGGATATTATAGGGCAGGATATTCCGGCTGCCCGACTGAGGCGGGCGTCATAGGTTCTGGGCGTCATCATCGTCATTATTATTATTATTATTTTCATTTCATTTCAGCAAAAAAAGAAAAAAAGCAAAAATAACACCGTTTTTTTTCCCAAGGAGAAAATGGGTTAACGGGATTTCTTTTTTTTTTGGGAGCGAAACATGGGAGCCAAGGATCCAAGGAGCCAAAGGAGCCAATAACGCGCGAGAAATAACATAACGGTGATAAATAATGGGTAATGAATTAATTTGATTTATTGTTATTGAATGTTCCATGTTTTTGTTTTCTGGGAAGGCGAGAGGGGAGGGGCGAGAGAGCGGTGTTAACCAACCAGAATCCCATAACCTTCCTTAATATCCTTTTTTCTTATCCCCCTCTTATTATGGATCATTTTGGATCCCAAGAACCAATCCTGGGAACCAATGATCTTATAGGTTATTTTTTTTGCTGGAAGTGCTTGTACTGGATCCAACACACCCACCCACACACACACACGATAATATGTTATCCGAAGAATATTGCTTTCGCTTGGAATTCGCTCGGAAGGCTCCAGATATGAAATTTATTATTATTATTATTATTATTATTATTATTATTAATAGCCATGGCTTTTGTTCTGGCACCCGCCTATGATGATGATGACGGTGATGGTGGTGGTGGTGATGAAAAAACTGGGAAAAAAATATTGAACATCAATTTGACAATAATTGATCAATGAAGGGGAGGCGAAGGATTCCGCCAGGGCGGTGAAACTTGTCTTCGATGATCCTGAAGCGTAATTGCTTCTCAAACACTTCCTTTGGGTCGTCGGTGATGGCGCCCAACGGATCCATACAATCCAATGGTTGTTGATGATGAATAAGTTGTTTCCAGGGCCCTGAATACACCACCACCATAACACCATAATGGGGATCTTCTTCTTTTTTTTTGCATGAAACACTTAGGAACTTTTTTTTTGTTTTGTTTCTTCGGTTGGCGCCCTAGATTGGCCCGAGCCAAGAACACGCCATTAGTATTGGCGTGTTTCGTACATTCCGCTTTGCCAGGGCGCCATCGAATGTCTTTATTGTTTATCACACACTCACACAAACGCTGCCGCTTTTATGCGAGATCCAAAGAAGAAGCCTCATTCACTGGCTTGGAGAATCCTTGCGACCGAAAAACGAACCGGAGATGAGAACGCAAGCATCCAGAATCATTATCATCAACCAAACTATGCTGGGCTATGCTGTGTGTGTTGGGCGCGTTCATTTTCAAGATGGATCGATATTATTGGAGCAGGCCGAAAAAATATTAATAATAGCCCAAAATATGAATTTTTTTCCTCGCGCCTTGGTGGTTCCATCATGGAACTTCCATGGCTTGGCTTGGCAATGCCTTGGGATCCATCTTCCATCTTAAGAATTATCTACAGTTTTTTTTTCATTATTATTATTATTATTATTATTATTATTCGCTTCGGTTGGACATTAATAAATTATTCAATTGAGATTCTTCAGGATCTTTCACCCTCTCGCTCTCTCACACACACACACGCGCTCGCTCGTCAAAATCCAGGATTCTTCTTCTTGTTGTTGTTGTTCTTTTGGAACACAGGATACACTGGATAGCTTGCACAAACATAAAAAGTTTTCCCTGGATCAAGCAGGCAAGCAAGCAAGTGAGCAAGCGAACAAACATCCGAGAAAGAAAGATCCGAAAATAAACGAGATCCAAGATAAAGGACTAAGAAGAAGAAGAAGAAAAAAAGAATCCATCTTGGATCCATCCACCAGTGTATTCCTGTGGAAATTTTTTTGTCTTGAGCAAACACAAATATAAATACCAAAACCCTAGCTAGCTAGCTAGCTCGTATGCAGATCCAAATGTGTTCCAATGTGTTCCATCTTTTTTACTACTCTTCTATTCTTCTCTTCTCTTCTCTTCGTTTTTTTTTTTGGAACGATCATCAATTATTAATGTAAAATGTCTTCTATTTCGCTATTTTGATGAAATCCATCCAAAAGGTGTGTGCGAGTGTATATGTGTATTCGAAGTACCCGAAGTTCCCGGGTCCCGAACCTGGGAACCAATGAGATCCTTCCTTCCATCCTTCCTTTTCTTGTGGAAGATGATGATGATGATAATAACCATTAAAATGATTATATAATAATAATAATAATAAGACAAGACAAGAGAGAGAAAAGATTAACTGTATATTTTAGGATTGTTTCTTTCTGTTGGAAGGTGGATCCTGGAACTGATGAAAACAATAGAGCCGGAGAGAGTGAGGGAGAGGTGAGGAGAATGGTGGGCGTCTTAGATGATAAATTGAAAATGAAAGATTCGTATCAAGCTCGAAGGAGAGAGCGAAAGGGTGAGGAGAGAGAGAGCGAAAAAAAAATGGATACACCACTTTTTTGATACGAGGATTGTTTTCCCTCGTACAAAAAATTATAATGATAGATTGAGATCAGGTTCCCGGATGAACTGTCTGTGGATGATTCAATGATGGCGCCCACCAAACCAAATATAATCTGGCCTCGATATCGATAGGCGAGAGGCG
>JAOZJS010001061.1:0-14731 GCA_025882695.1 Amerodectes protonotaria | reverse complement strand
CTTAAGATATATATCTTAAGATATGTTTTTCGTCATGAAGAAGGGTTGATCATGCGACGCACCCATTGCGACGGCCACGGTCGCCATCGAAGTCAGCATCACCCGCACGGCGCCCATCCTTGGTTCGCGGGCCTCTGGCACGCGATCGGCCGGCATCGCCCGCGCGGCGGCTTCGGCGGCGGGCCGTTCGGTGGCGCCCCATTCGGCGGCGGTCCGGGCGGCATGGGCGGTTTCGGCAACGACGACGCGCTGCCGCGCGGCCGTCAATTCAGCTCGGACGATCTGCAGCTGCTGCTGCTCGCGCTGCTAGCCGAGCAGCCGAGCCACGGCTACGAACTGATCAAGGCGCTCGACGCGCGTTCGGGCGGCTTCTACAGCCCGAGCCCGGGCATGGTCTATCCCGCGCTGACCTATCTGGAGGAAGTCGGCTACGTGGTCGCGCAGGCGGAAGGCAACCGCAAGCGCTACCTGCTCACGGACGCCGGACGCGCGTACCTGGATGCGGAGCGCGAACGTGCCGATTTCCTGCTCGCGCGTGTCTCTCACCTCGCGCGCAAGATGGCATTCATGCGCCGCGCGTTCGCAGGCGAAGCGGCCGAAGAAGCGCCCGGCAGCTGGCTGCCCGCATTCGTCGAGGCGCGCGTGGCGCTCAAGCACGCACTGCTGCGCAAAAGCGATGCGGCGCCCGACGAGCAGCGCCGTATCGCCGCGATCCTGCGCCGCGCGACCGCCGAAATTACCGGCACGGCCGGCCCCGGCAGCGCAACCGACACCACCGACACCACCGACACTACCGACACTACCGACACCACCGACACCACCGACACCACCGACACTACCGGCGCCTGACGCGCCGCTTCGCAACGAGGAGTGGACATCGATGCAAGACATACCCGAACGCGCCGTCACCCGCGTGCGCCATCCGTTGAAACTGCGCCTGCTGCAGGTCGCGCGCGTGCAGCCCGTGACACCGCATCTGCTGCGCGTCACGCTGACGGGCCCCGATCTCGCCGACTTCGAATCGGCATCCTTCGACGATCACGTCAAGGTCTTCTTTCCCGCGCCGGGTGCGGAACGCCCCGTGATGCCGGAACTCGGCCCGAACGGCCCGGTATTCCCCGAGGGCGCGGAAAAACCGCTTGCGCGCGATTTCACGCCGCGCCGCTTCGACCGCGCGGCGTGCGAACTCGATCTGGAGTTCCTGCTGCACCACCCGGGCCCCGCGGCGCAGTGGGCGGCGCAGGCACAGCCGGGCCAATGGCTCGGCATCGGCGGTCCGCGCGGCTCGTTCGTGATCCCCGCGGATTTCGATTGGCACCTGCTGATCGGCGACGATTCCGCATTGCCGGCCATCGCGCGGCGCCTGGAAGATTTGCCTGCGGGCACGCGCGTCGCGACCGTGCTCGAAGTCGCCGGCCGCGATGCGCGCATCACGTTCGACACGCAAGCCGACGTCCGAGAGATCTGGCGTTACCGCGATGGCGACGGCAGCGGTAACGATCTGCTGCGCGGCGCCTTGGGCGATCTGCAACTGCCGCGCGGCGACGGCTACGTGTGGGCCGCGGGCGAAGCGCAAGCGATGCGCGCGATCCGCCAGTATTTGACGCAGGACCGCGGCATCGACAAATCGCGCATCCGCGCGTCGGCCTACTGGAAGCGCGGCGCGAGCGCCGTGCACGAGACGCTGGACGACTGACGCGCGGCCGGCCGTGCGACGGCCGGCCCGCCCTCGGCGAGACGCCCGCGCGGCGCTCGCCACGCTATAATCGTCATACCGAAGCGGCAGCGCCGCAATCTTGTCCAAGAGCCCATCCGGCTCGTTCGATGCATCGGCGCTCAGCGGCCGGCAACCCCGGCCCATACCGACTCGCATCGCGCATTCGCGCTCTGGGCACGCCTCGCGCATGCCACCCGATACCAAAACATAAAGCGGCCTCGCCGCCTGACGCCAATTCCATCGGCCGCGTCGGATCTCTCGGAGACCCCATGTCCGTTCCCGCTTCCCCGCTGACCGCACCGCACGATGCGCAAAGCAGCTCGCGCCATTCGATCGTGTTCGCGAGCTTCATCGGCACCGCGATCGAGTTCTACGATTTCTACGTCTATGCGACCGCGGCGGCCCTCGTCATCGGCGCGGTCTTTTTCCCGCACGGCTCGGCGACGGCGCAGACGCTGTCGGCGTTCGTGACGTTCGCGATCGCATTCGTCGCGCGCCCGATCGGCTCGTTCGTGTTCGGCCATTTCGGCGACCGCGTCGGCCGCAAATCGACGCTCGTGGCGTCGCTGCTCGTGATGGGCCTCTCGACCACGCTGATCGGCTTTCTGCCCGGCTACGACACGATCGGCGCGCTGGCCCCGGCGCTGCTGTGCCTGATGCGCTTCGGCCAAGGCATCGGCCTCGGCGGCGAATGGGGCGGCGCCGCGCTGCTCGCCACCGAATACGCGCCGCCCGGCAAGCGCGGCTGGTTCGGGATGTTTCCGCAGCTGGGGCCGTCGGTCGGCTTTCTCGCTTCGAACGGCCTGTTCATCGCGCTGTCGTTCGGTCTCGACGATCAGGCCTTCCGCAGCTGGGGCTGGCGCGTGCCGTTCCTCGCGAGCGCGGTGCTGGTCGTGATCGGGCTCTACGTGCGCATGCGTATCGCCGAAACGCCCGCGTTCCGCGCCGTGCTCGACCGCCAGCAACGCGTCCCGCTGCCGCTCGCCACGCTGTTCGCGCGTCACTGGCGCTCCGTGATCACGGGCGCGCTCGCGATGGTGATCTGCTACACGCTGTTCTACGTGTCGTCCGTGTTCTCGCTGTCGTACGGCGTCGGCACGCTGCATATCAAGCGTCCCGTGATGCTCGGCATCCTGTGCTTCGCGATCCTGTTCATGGCGCTCGCCACGCCGCTGTCGGCCTGGGCCGCGGACCGCTATGGGCGCCGCCCGGTGCTGATCGCGACGGCGCTCGCGACCATCGCGCTAGGCTTCACGATGGCGCCGCTCGTCGGCAGCGGCTCGCTCGCGCTCATTACGCTGTTCCTCGTGATGGCGCTGTTCCTGATGGGCTTCAGCTTCGCGCCGATGGGCGCGCTGCTGCCCGAACTGTTCCCGGCGCCCGTGCGCTATACGGGGGCAGGAACGGCGTACAATTTCGGCGGGATCCTCGGCGGCTCGCTGGCGCCTTATATCGCGCAGCAGCTCGCCGCGCATGGCGGCCTCGCCGCGGTGGGCGGCTATATTTCGGTCGCGGCGCTGATCAGCCTCGGCGCGTTTCTGACGATGCCCGAAACGCGCGACACCGATTTTTCCTGAGGCAGCGCTCCACACCCGACTCCACCCGCACGCACACGCGCCGATGCCAAGCCGCTCCGATCTCCTGTCCCGCAACGCGCGCCGGCTCTGGCGCCGTTACGGCGTATTCTGGCTCGGCGCGGTCGCCGTGGGTGTGATCGCAGTGCTCTACGCGCGGTTGATCGACTGGGGCTACGACGTGTTCCGCGGCATCGAGCATCGCCATGCGTGGTTGACGCTGCTGCTGACGCCGGCCGTCGCCGCGCTGTGCGCATGGCTCACGCGGCGCTTCTTTCGCGGCGCGGAAGGCAGCGGCATCCCGCAAGTGATCGCGACGCTGCACGCGCGGCCGGGCCACGACGGCGGCCCCGGCGCGTTCGGCCAGCGGCTGCTCACGTTGCGGATCATGGCGGGCAAGATCCTGCTCTCGTTCGCCGCGATCCTCGGCGGCTTCACGATCGGCCGCGAAGGGCCGACCGTACAGGTCGGCGCCGCGTTGATGTTCAACCTGCGGCGCTTCTATCCGCGCTCGAACGCGCAGATCGAGCATCAACTGGTGCTCGCCGGCGCCGCGGCCGGTTTGTCGGCCGCTTTCAATACGCCGCTCGCAGGCATCGTGTTCGCCATCGAGGAATTGACGCGCAGCTTCTCGGCGCGCGCGAGCGGCGTGCTGATCACGGCCATCATCATTGCCGGCGTGATCGCGCTTGGCATGAACGGCAACTACACCTACTTCGGCACCATCGACGTCGGGCTGCATCTGCCGCGCTTGCTGATCGTTTCGGTCCTGCTGACCGGGATCGTCACGGGTGCGGCGGGCGGCGCGTTCGCGTGGCTGCTGATCCATACCGAACGCTGGCTGCCCGCGCCCGCGCGCGCGTTGCGGCGCGATCGCCCGGTCTGGTTCGCGGCCGCATGCGGCCTTGCGATCGCGGTCACGGGCCTGGTTTCGGGCGGCACGACGTTCGGCAGCGGCTACGCGGAAGCGCGCAACCTGCTCGACGTACAGGCGCAACTGCCGTTCCTGTACCCGCTGCTGAAAATGATCTCGATGGTCGCGTCGTATCTGCCGGGAATACCGGGCGGGATCTTCGCGCCTTCGCTGGCGATCGGCGCGGGCTTCGGCAACCTGCTGCACGAAATCTTCGGCGGGCTGCATCTGCCGATGCTGATCGCGCTCGGCATGGTCGGGTATCTGGCCGCCGTCACGCAGGCGCCGATCACGTCGTTCGTGATCGTCATGGAAATGATCAACGGCCACGCGCTCGTGATTTCGCTGATGGCGACGGCGCTGATCGCGAGCCGCGTGTCGCGTCTCGTCGCGCCGCCGCTCTACGAGACGCTCGCGCACCGCTACATGACGCCGCCGGCCTCCGCCGCGCAGCCGCCGACGCAAGCGGCCGAAACGGCCAAATGACGGCGGCGGCCGGCAATCCCGACGGGAATGCCGGCCGGGATCAAAGCGCCGTACCGCCCCAGAAATCGACCGCACAAGCCCACGCGACGAGTATGAGCACGATCGCCGCGATCTCGGCAAAGCCCCGCATATTGACCTCCTGTTTCGACGTACCGACCGAATCAGCATCCAGGAAGCGCGGGGCCAAAGCAAGCATGCCGCGCCATTTCCGGCGCGGCATGCAGTCACACAAACGATTTGAGGCGGATAACGCGGAGGTCAGGCCTGCGGAATCTCGATCTTGACCTCGAGCACTTCGAGATCGTCCTGACGTTCGAGACTCACGCGGATATCGTCGTTCGAGATCTTCACGTACTTCGAGATCACGGCGACGAGTTCGCGCTGCAGCGCGGGCAGGTAATCGGCCGGCGGACGGCCGCCCACGCGCTCGTGCGCGATGATCAGTTGCAAACGCTCCTTGGCGACCGAAGCCGACTTCTTCTTCTCGCCGAGCAGAAACGACAGTATCGACATCGCGGCCTCCTTACTTGTTGCCGAAGAGGCGCTGCAGCAGGCCCGGCTTCTGATAATCGACGAAACGCATCGGCTTGTCCTCGCCGAGGAAGCGCGCGACGATGTCCTTGTACGCTTCGGCCACGTCCGAGCCGTTCAGGTGGATCGCGGGCGTACCCTGGTTCGACGCCTGCAGCACCGATTCCGATTCCGGCACGACGCCGATCAGCTTGATGCGCAGGATCTCGCCGATGTCGTCGAGCGACAGCATCTCGCCGTCGCTCACGCGCTTCGGGTTGTAGCGCGTGATCATCAGATGCTCCTTGATCGGATCGCCGCCCTCGATCGCGCGCTTGGTCTTCGACGACAGGATCCCGAGAATGCGGTCCGAATCGCGCACCGACGACACTTCCGGATTCGTCACGATCAGCGCCTCATCCGCGAAATACATCGCGTGCAGCGCGCCGGCCTCGATACCCGCCGGCGAATCGCAGATGATGTACTCGAAGCCCATCTCGTTGAGCTCGTTGATCACCTTCTCGACGCCCTCGCGCGTCAGCGCATCCTTGTCGCGCGTCTGCGACGCGGGGAGGATGTAGAGGTTATCGCACTGCTTGTCCTTGATCAGCGCCTGGTTCAGCTTCGCCTCGCCCTGGATCACGTTGACCAGGTCGTACACCACGCGGCGCTCGCAGCCCATGATGAGATCGAGATTGCGCAGACCGACGTCGAAATCGATCACGGCGGTCTTGTGGCCACGCAACGCCAGGCCCGAAGCAAAGCTCGCGCTCGTCGTCGTCTTGCCCACGCCGCCCTTGCCCGAAGTCACCACGATGATTTTTGCCATTTAGCCTACCCTTGTCGTGAAAGAGGTTCGATCGAATTCGCCATGCGCCGAGCGCTTCAGGTCAGGCGCAGCGGTTCGATCATGAGTTTTTCGTGTTCGAGCCGAATCTGCACTGCACGGCCGAGCAAGTCGGCCGGCAGCGGCGGTTCGGTCGTGCGATAGATGCCCGCGATCGAGATCAGCTCGGGTTCGAGGCACGTACAGAAGATGCGCGCGTCGTGATTGCCGTGCACCCCGGCCAGCGCGCGCCCGCGCAGCGGCGCGTAGATATGGATGTTGCCTTCCGCGATCACCTCGGCGCCATGGCTGATCGGCGCCAGCACCACGAGATCGCCCTTCGCGTAGATGCGCTGCCCCGAACGCAGCGGCTTGTCGATGATCAGCGTGCCCGTCGCGGCCGAGGCGCCGCCGTTGCGCGCGTCGCCCGCATCGTCCGCTTCTTCGGATTCGCCCGCGCCCTGCGCGGCCTCGTCGAACAGAGACGCCTGCGGCAACGCGGCAGCCGGCGCTTCGGCTTCGGCAACGGAAGCCGCGGACGCCACGGCGCTCGCCGCTTCGCCGGCGGTAGCCGGGCGCGCGTCGCGCGCGTCGAGCAGCGGCAAGCCGCTCTCCTTGACCCACGTGTGCTGGGCCGGATCGGCGACGACGCCGAACGGCCGCATGCGGACGTCGGCCAGGGCCCGGCTCAGCGCGTCGAGCGGCACCCGCTCGCCTGCGGCCAGGCGCCGTACGTCGATGGCGACCACGTCGTCGGCGAAGAATTCAGGCGTGGCCTCGAAGCGCTTGGCCAGCTCGGCGCGCAAAGCCTCGAGGTCGGTGCTCTTGACGATGAACAGCAACGTATCGACTGAACCGCTGCGCAGCTCGAAGAATGGCGACTTTTTAAGCGACATGAAGGTTTTGCGAAAAAATTTCGCGTATTTTACAGGCGTCGACGCCCGCGGCCATTATTTTTAGGGAGATTGTTTTGCGCCGCAACGCGGGCGCGCCGCGCGCGGCAAGCCGCGCGGGCCGGAAGCGCCGGCGGTCCGTCAGATGCCGACGCGGTGCAGGAACAACGCCTTGAGGGCGCCCGGTACCCGCGAAATCGGGGCGCGTTCGCCGGTATCGACGAACCCGGAGCGCTCGTAGAAGCGGATCGCGTCGGAGTTCTGATCGGCAATCCACGCGTAGATCTCGGGCGCGCCGCGCGCGGTCAGCCACGCGCGCGCCTCATCGACGAGCAGCGCGCCGCCGCGCAGATGGCGCACGGCCTGCGCAACCCACAGTTCGCTGACGAACGCGCGATGCGGGTCGGCCGCCTCGAAATAGGCGCCGATCATGCCGGCCGCGTGACCCTCGGTATACAGCAGAAAAGTAGCGGAAGCGTCCGAACTCGCGCGCAGCGCCGCGATTACGGCCGCCGCCTCCGCGTCGAGCGGCTGCTCGGTTTCAGGCGCCTCGCCGGGCGCATGCGGCTCACGCAACGACGCGGCGCGCAACTCGCGATAGACGTTGCCCTGGTCGGCGGAAATACGGCGGACACTCAAGGTCGAACTCATGCACGCACAACCCATTTCAGATACCAGGGCATAAGCTTCAACCGAAAGCAGGGTATGAGTCAAATCGTTCTTCACGAAATCTCGCATCAAATGCTTCGGCGCGATGCAAATACGCCCGTATCGCGTGATAAACACATGGAATCGGCATCGGCGCACTTCGCGAAGCGAGCAATCGCCAATTGGTCGGACGAATATGGCGCGGCGCGGCAAATTCCTTAGGCATCGATCGTTATCGGAATTAACTAGAAGCGTTTCCTTGACCCGCCCGGCGCCGCTTGCGCATGATGCGCTCTCCCCGGCCGCTCCGCTCGCGGCCGCCTCCAGCGACGCAAGGACAACTCCGATCATGGCCGATTCCGACTTCAAACCCGCGCGCGTGCATGGCGTGCGCCGTACGCTCCTCAAAGCCGCCGCGGGCCTGGGGACGCATGCTGCGCTACGCGGCTTGGGACTGGCCGGCGCGGCGGCCGCAGTCAGCCGAAGCGCGCAGGCGCAAGCCGATCGAGTCTTCAAGATCGGCTATCAGAAGTACGGCAACCTGATCGTGCTCAAAGCGCGCGGCACGCTCGAAACGCGCCTCGCGCCGCTCGGCTTCGGCGTGCAATGGCACGAGTTTCCGGGCGGTCCGCAGTTGCTCGAAGGCCTCAATGCGGGCGCCGTCGATTTCGGCGTGGTCGGCGAAACGCCGCCGATCTTCGCACAAGCGGCCGGCGTCGATCTGGTTTATGTGGCGGCCGAACCCGATGCGCCGCGCGGCGAGGCAATCGTGGTGCCGCACGACTCCCCGATCCGCACGCTGGCCGATCTGCGCGGCAAGCGTGTCGCACTCAACAAGGGCTCGAACGTTCACTATCTGCTGCTCAAGGCGCTCCAGCAGGCCAAGCTCGGCTATCACGACATCGACGCCGTCTATCTGGCGCCGGCCGACGCGCGCGCCGCGTTCGCGAACGGCAGCGTCGATGCCTGGGTGATCTGGGATCCGTATCTGGCCGCCGTCGAGCATCAGCTCGGCGCGCGCACGCTGGTCAACGGCGACGGACTGGTACGCAACGTCGAATATTACGTCGCGCGCCGCCCGTTCGCGGACGCGCACCCGGCCGTGATCCGCGCGGCCCTCGACACCCTCGCGCAGATCGACGCGTGGGCCGAGCGCAATCCCGCCGCCGTGGCCGCGCAGCTCGCGCCGCTGACGGGGCTCGACGCCGCGACGCTCGAAGTCGCGCTGCGCCGCACCGGTTACGGCATCCAGCCCGTCGATGCGAACCGCTTCGCGTATCAGCAGCAGATCGCCAATGCGTTCAGCGAGTTGAAGCTGATTCCGAAACCGCTGACGGTCACGGATTTGCGCTGGCAGACCGACTGAGACGGACAAACCGGCGAACGTTTGGGACACGGCAAGATAGAGTCGGCGCGCCGCGCATGCCATAATCGCCCCGTTCCAAATCAAGCCTCGACCCCGGCCTTCGCGCCCATGCTTCGCTCGCGCCTCCAGAAACTCGGCTGCTGGTTCGGATTGCTCGCAATCCTGCTGACAGCGCTCGCCCCCGCGGTGTCGCAGGGGCTGGCCGCGCACGAGCGGCTCAGCGTGGCGCTGAGCGCGAACTGCTCCGCCAATACCGGGCCCGCGGCGCCGGCCGTGCCGCGCCAGCCCGCGCTGCATCTCGACGCATGCGACTATTGCAGCCTGGCTGCGGCCCATGCGGCCGCGCCGCCGCCCGCGAACGCGACGGCGCTGCACCTTGCACCGGGCGCCGTAGCGCCCGCCGTCGTGCTGCTCGCCGCGCCGCCCGCACCGCTACGCTACAGCGTGGCGCAGCCGCGCGCGCCGCCCACCCTGTCTTAAATCGAAACCTCAGACGGTGTGCCGTTCGCCGCTCATGCGCCGAGCGCGCGCCGCCGCGCCGATACGGCGCATCCACCCATCGATTCAAGACCATCATCATGAAACTCGCAACCAACCACTCCGCCGCCGCGCGCGGCCTGCTCGCCGCACTGCTGTTCGGCGCCGCCCAACTCGCCTACGCGCACGCCCATCCGACCCATCAGGCGCCCGCCGCGGACGCGACCGTCGCGCTCACGCAGGATAGCGTGGCGCTCGACTTCGACGACGCACTCGAACCGGCCTTCAGCTCGATCCAGGTCACCGATGCGCACGGCCAATCCGTGACGGCCGCGCCGGCCGCCGTGGATCCGCGCGATACGAAGCACATGTCGGTCGCCCTGAAGCCGCTCGCGCCGGGCGTCTATACCGTGAAGTGGACGGCCGTCGCGGCCGACACGCACCGCACGCAGGGCCACTACAGCTTCACGGCCAAGTAAGCATGGAAGCGCTCGTCGTCGCGCAGATCGTCGTCTCGGCCGTGCAGGACAACCTGTTCGCGCTGGGCGTGGGCTTCGCGGCCTGCTGCGAACTGCTGCGGCAGGCGGGCGCCGCGCCGGCCGCGTCGCTGTACCGTGCGCAGTCCGTGTGCTGTGCCGCGCTGCTTGCGGCCTATGCGTCGTATCTGTGGCTGCAGTCGGCGATCATGGCCGGCACGCCGTTCGCGGATGCGGGCGGCGCGCTCGGCGCGGTGCTCACGCAGTCGCACTTCGGCTACGCATGGCTGCTCGGCTCCGGCGGCCTCGCCGCCGCGCTGCTCGGCACACTGCTGATGCGCCGCGGGACCGTCGTGGCCGGCTGCGGCGTACTGCTCTACGCGGCGGCCAAAGCCGCCGCGAGCCATGCGGCGGACGCCGGCGATTTCTCGCTGGCCGAGGCCGTGCAAGCCGTCCACCTGCTCGCGACGGCGACCTGGGCGGGCTGCGTGATGGCCACCGCGCTCGGCACGCTGCGCGGCGCACGCGGACTCGCCGCGCTGCTCGCCACGCCCGAACGACAGGTCGCGTACCGCTCCGAGCTATCGCATCTGGCTACGCTCGCGATGGCCGTCGTGATCATGACGGGCCTCTATAACTTCGGGCAAAGCGCGGCGCAAACCAACGCGCCGCTGCTGGCCACCGCCTACGGACGCCTGCTCGCGCTGAAGCTCGCGCTCGTCGTGTCGGCGCTTGCACTCGGGGGATGGAATCGCTTTATCGTGCTGCCGCGCCTCGAAGCGGCGCTGAAACCCGGGGAGGCGGCGCACGCGCGCGCGGCCGCCGCCGGTTTACGCCGCTTCGACCGGCTGCTCGCAATCGAGGCGTGCGTCATGGCGCTGATCCTGATCACGGCCGCCGTGCTCGGACATACGCCGCCGACGGGCTTCGACGGCTAGACGCCACGCTACGGCGTCGCTCCCACGGGGCCGAGCGCCCCGCACGCGCGCGAGCCCGAGCAGCGAGCCGGAGACGCTCCAAAGCACGAAGGGCCGCCCATGCCGATAACGCATGCGCGGCCCTTCTCTTTTCTCTCGATACCCGGAAGCCGGAACCGAACCTCAGGCGCTACGCGCACGCCCTTTGTTGCGCGCCGCCCGGAACTCGGACAGGAAAAACCGCAGCCCGCTCACCTGCTGCTCCACGTAACCGCCCGTCGCCATCGCCTCGGGCGCGCGGCGGTCGCCCGTCGGCAAATACTCGTCGGAAAAATCGGCGGTGCGGAACACGATGTCCCAATACGGGAACACGGCGCCGTAGTTGCACGAATTCTTGCCCGCCGCGCGCAGGCCGTGATGCAGCCGGTGAAAACGCGGCGACACGAGCAGCCGGTCGCCGATGCGGCCGAACGAAAGCTTGATGTTCGCGTGGCTCAGGCTTTCGATGAAGCGCATGATCAGGAACAGCAGCGGGAACTGCAGCGGCGGAATGCCGATCGCGAGACCCACGATACCGAACCACACACCGGCCACGAGATCGTCGAGCAGATGGTTGCGGTCGTCGGACCAGAAGCTCATCTGCCGCTGCGCGTGATGCAGCGCATGCAGCGCGTACCACGAGCGGAACATATGCGAGAGCCGGTGGCGCCAGTAGTCGGCGCAATCGAGAATCAGCGCATACGCGAAGAACGTGATCACGGGATGGCCGAACAGCGGCGGGATCAGCGTTTCGAGCGTCGGCGGAATATAGCCGTGCGCGACGATGAAACCGTTGACCCACACCTGCACCTGATAGAACAGCAGGAAGCTGACCACGGGCAGCACGCCGACGCGGTTCAGTACCGTATAGAACGCGTCCGTGACCACGGCCTTCTTGCTGCCCCAACGCTCGATCGGAAAGAACGCCTCGAGCGGCCAGCAGACCGCATACGTGGCGATCACGGCGAAAAAGCCGTACACGCAGATCAGCGCCCAGTCGAACGACAGTTCCTCCCACTGCATCCAGCCGAAGTGGTACAGCACGGGCAACACCAGGTACTGGTCGAGGTTGCCCGCGAGCACGTTGAAGAAGCGGTCGAGGGACACTAGCATGATCGCGGCCTCAGAGCAGTTCGGCCGTGACCGGGCCGGGCCGGTTCATCGCCGTGGACAGGAAGATGCCGTGCGGCGAGCGGCCCACGTCGATGGTCTGGTAGTTGCCGCTCACGGGGTCGAGCACAGCCACCTGTTCGTGGAAACGCAGCGTGATCCAGAGCTTGCCGTCCGGCGCAAGCGCGACGTCGTCGGGGCCGGCCGCGTGGAACGGATACGTGCGGCGCACCGCGAACGTGACGGGATCGACCGCAGTCAGCGAGCCGCCGATCCGGTTCGACACATATAACGTGGACTTGTCCGGCGTCAGGAACAGGTTGTGCGGTCCCACGCCGGTCTTGAACTGGCGCGTGATCTTGCCGCTTGCGGGATCGACCTCGACCACGTGGTCCGCGCCCATCACGGCCACGAGCACGCGGCCGTTCAGCCACAGTACGCCGGCCGGTGTCGGGCCGACCTTGACCGACCAGCGCTGCGTGAGGTTCGTCAGATCGAACGACACGAGCGTGCCCGATTCCTGCATCGAGTTGAAGCTCCAGCGCGAGTCGGGCGAGAAATCGAGGTGGCTCGGCATGCCGCCCGGCGAGAAGCGCTTGACGAGCTTCAGCGTGACCGCATCGTAGAAATCGACGTAGTTGAGCCGCAGCGCGTTGACGACGAGGTAACGGTAGTCGGGCGTGAAACCGAGCTGGTACGGATCGGCGATGGTCGCGTGCCCGAGGGCCGTGCCCAAACGCGGATCGACCATGAACAGCGCGTTGCCGCTCGCGTCGGCGATGTAGAGCTTGCTGCGGTCGCGCGACAGCGCCCAATGGCTCGGCTCGCGCAGCGTGGGCAGCGTGCGGATCACCTGATGCGTGTTCATGTCGATCACGGACACGCTCGCTTCGCCCGAATTCATCACGATGGCGATCGGCGGCGTGCCGGCGGCATTCGCGGCGAATGCGCGCAAGGCGGTGAACTGGGATAGACCGAGGCCTACGGGAATAGCCAGACTGCGGCCCAGCAGGGCGCGACGGGAAAGCTTCATGAAGGTGCCGTTTCGAGCCTCCCGCCCGCGGGATTGCGCCGTCACCCCCGCGGCGGCCCGATTGGGAACGACGAGCGAGACTGCGGCAAACCACGCGGCGCGAAGCTGTTTTCTTTATAAAGCACGGCACCAGAACGGTGCCGCGAACGCGTTTCAATTATACTGCAAGCGCCTTTGCGCAGCCGCGTCGAGGAACCGCGCCGCAGGCCGCCAAACGTCGCGCGGCGCCCCATCCGCGACCGCCCCCTGCCCGATTCCGTTTCATGAACAGCACCAGCCCCGGCCGCCCGGCCTCCCTGACCAGCCGCACCAATACGGCGATTCGCGCCGTGCTCGAGGGACGCCTGCGCGGGCCGCGCACGGCGCTGCTATTCGCCGGTCCGGCCGTGATCGCGTCGATCGCCTATATCGATCCGGGCAATTTCGCGACCAACATCCAGGCCGGCGCGCAATTCGGCTACACGCTGCTGTGGGTCGTGCTGCTCGCCAATTTGATCGCGATGCTGTTCCAGGCGCTGTCGGCCAAGCTCGGCATCGTCACGGGCCGCAACCTGGCCGAGCTGTGCCGCGAGCAGTATCCGCGCCCGGCCGTGTATGCGATGTGGATCGTCAGCGAGATCGCTGCGATGGCCACCGATCTCGCCGAGTTTCTCGGCGGCGCGCTCGGCCTCGCGCTGCTGTTCAAGCTGCCGCTGCTGGTCGGCATGGTCGTCACTGCATTGATCACGCTCGCGCTGCTGCAGCTCGACCGGCGCGGCTACCGGCCGATGGAGCTGCTGATCGGCGCGCTGGTCGCCGCGATCGGCCTGTGCTACCTGATCGAGCTGTCTATCGCGCCCGTGGACTGGGCCCAGGTCGGGCTGCACTCGGTGCGGCCGATGCTGCCGAACCAGGCCGCGCTGACGATCGCCGTGGGCATCGTCGGCGCGACCGTGATGCCGCACGCGATCTACCTGCATTCGGGCCTCACGCAAAACCGCAGCCCCGCGCGCGACGCGCGCGAGCGGCGCACCGTGCTGCGCTTCTCGAACCGCGAGGTGGTGGCCGCGCTGCTGATCGCCGGCCTCGTCAACATGGCGATGGTGATCATGGCAAGCGCCGCGTTCCATCAAGGCCACCCGGAAGTCGCCGAGATCGAATCGGCCTACCGCACGCTGACGCCGCTGCTCGGCGCGGGCGCGGCCGCCGTGTTCCTGATCTCGCTGCTGTGCTCGGGCATTTCGAGTTCGGTGGTCGGCACGCTGGCCGGGCAATTGATCATGCAGGGCTTCGTCGGCTTCCGGATTCCGGTCTGGGTACGGCGTCTGGTCGTGATGACGCCCGCGTTCGCCATCGTCGCCTGCGGTATCGATCCGACCAAGACGCTGATTATCAGCCAGGTGGTGCTCTCGTTCGCGCTGCCGATTCCGATGATCACGCTGCTGCTGCTCACGCGCCGCCGCGACCTGATGGGCGAATTCGCCAACGGGCGCCTGACGCAGGCGGTCGCCGTGGCCGCGACGGCGCTCGTGCTCGCGCTCAACGCGGTACTGCTGTATCAGAGCGTCTAACGCGGCGCTTCCGGCGCCCCGCGCGCGGCACCCGAGCCCGGGGTGCCGCGCGTGGCGTAAAATAACGGCTTTCCCCGCTTCCTACCTCCTATGACGCTCGCCTCCACGCCTGAAATCATCGCCGAACTGAAAGCCGGCCGGATGGTGATTCTGGTTGACGAAGAAGACCGTGAAAACGAAGGCGATCTCGTGCTCG
>JAOZJS010001060.1:0-14733 GCA_025882695.1 Amerodectes protonotaria | reverse complement strand
CTCGCGTCTATTGCTCGCGCGCTCGTCTTCTTTCGCGATAGCGCGCAGAATCCTATCGCACGCGTGCTAAAGGGAACGCGCTAGTGCGTGCGCTCAATTGGCGTGCTCCCTGCCAAAATATGTTTTGGCGATTTGATTTCTCTTTCTTCTTCATCTTCTTCTCTCTTTCTCTTAAAATGTTATTACACTCTTTTGATGCGGAGATTTTCCGAAATGAAAAAATCATCATAAAAACCAATCAATACAGCAGTATTTTTCATTTTTCGTTGCTTCGCTTCCAAGAAGCGGGGAAACAGTGGTGGTAACACACTAAAATTAAGCTCATTCAACGATAATGATGATGGTGATGATGGGTGATATTATCATCGAAGCACAGCGATGCTTAATGATCGCAGAAGAGCAAAAGGCAGAGGCGAACCAAGCCGCCGAAAACATCATCATCGGTATTATTGCTGGCTGGTGGCTTAAGTGGCTGATGCAATGGTTCGGAAAATTTTCAACCACCGATCATGATCGTGTACACACACACATCGTCCTAAAAAAATAATAATTCAACCGGAAAAACGATTTCCAGGTTGATGTCCACCGAAAAAAATGAAACCAATAACAAAAAACAAATTGGAATATGGATTTTGATTCGAATTCGAATTCTAAGTTAGAAATTCGAAATTCGAACTACCCCTACCTCACGCTACCACTCTGTGATTGGCTGAAATCAAATCGTTCGATTCTTGTACGGATTGTGCGCATGCGCATGCTGTACCTGCATAATAATTCGAAATGTAGGGGTATCATCAATGTATCATTTTTCAACTTTGATTTTTTGGCGCGGCGGCAGAATCAAGAACAAAAATGCATTGAAGGTTCGAAAGCGAAAGAGCGCGCGAAAATAAAATAATATGCCCAAAATAACCTCGAAATTATCGAAATCAGCTAAATTGTGTGCATGTGTGTGTACATGGCTTTGATATTGATCTTCATCAAAAAAAATCAAATCTTAATTATAATTCGTTTGGAATGACTCTAATGGATTGGAGGTGAGAGTGGAAGAAGGAGGAGGAGGGGAAGGAAACAATGATCATTAATTTTGTCATTTTGGACGGCTCGACTTGTGAATGGCACTATTCTCCATCATGATCATGATTGATCTTGATTGATTGATCGATCAATTCGATCCTGGATTCGAGGACAATCATTTTTTTTCTTCCATTCAGACACACACACATGTACACTGCAAACCTGCTGATGTTGCTGGAGGCCAGATTCTTCAGCAGTGGTGGTCATGTGTGTGTATGTGTGTACTTTTTCGGTTTCACGATCTTTGGCATTTGGAATGTTCGAAATTCGGAAAGTTTCTTTTCAGTTTCTTTTTCGTTTTCGGGAACTTTTTGCCCGCGGAATCACGCGAGAGAGTTGTTGCTGTTTTTGGAATCGAACGATTTCAACATCGAACATTGATGATGATACAATTCTCGTTCGTTTCCCTAAAAATCAATGACGTTTCAAGATTATACTAGATTTGCACAACACAACATTACCACGATCATCGTCATCATCATTATAATCAACTGAAGCCAACTTGGCTGCGGAACCTTGAAATTGATTGTGTTGGATGATACACCATCTATCTATACACACCATCTTCCCGCGAGGAAATCCTCAAGCAAGCAATCCTCAATCAACAAGTGTGTTAAATTTTGAAAATTAACCCTTTTCGATCCCGGTTAGGCACTCCCGGCTCCTAAATACCACACATGATCTAATCTGGTTTTGTGGCGCCATCGACTATCACTACTAATTGAACTAATTTCCCTATTGATCGATGATCGATGATTGGATGGAACTTTCGAATGCAAAGATCAAAGATCATACGATTTGTTGTTGTTGAATAATGATTCCCACTTGTTGATGTTTTGTTCCGTATTTCCCCAAAAAAACCACCAGATATACGATCGCGCATGTGGTGACGATTGTGATTGGTTGGATGGAGATTCACAATCACAAGGATCGATTTCGATTGGCACGAGCAAACAATCGCAGCCACAATGACAAACAACATCAACAAAAACAACAACAACTTGTGACCGAAGATTGTTGAACCATCACCACCATCACACAACCTCGTGGTGTTATCTTAAGCATATTTCGTGATTAGAAAGCAATCATCACATTCGAATTTCAACAATGTTTGTCCTGGAACAACAACAACAAATTTGCCAAGTTAAGGCGGAGAATCCACAAGGACACCGGCCGACGATCCGTTGTTGAAGATAATCCATCTCGTTGTCCCTCTTTTGGATTTGGATTTTTTTTTGTTGTTGTTGGAATAATTCAATGATCATGGTTCGATCATGATCATCACGCGGTTATTGTTTCATCGATTTCTTCAAGTAATCTGAAGGACCAGTCGGCAGCGAACGAAAAAAACCTGAAATCCTAAAATCTTGACCTTCTTCTTGATCCAAAATGAATCCGATTGGTTAATTTTTTTTTTTGAAAAAAGATTACTCAACCAGTGATATCACAATTACGAACGAACAAACGCACACACTGCGCTACAAGGTCATCTATACTTGTCTTCTTCTGGTGTCTTTCTTGGTGAACAATGTTCATCCGAATAGAAAATTGCATTGAATTAATGAACCACCACCACAACCATCATCATCATCATCTTATCAAGGGGATATTCCACAAAGCTAAAGAGAGAAAGAGCGAAAACATCTAGCTTGTTTTCAGGTGATATTTCTAAATTTACACATTCGAAGACATTCGAATCGATCGAATGATGAACATCAACCAACCATGTTTCATGATTCTAATCTTGTTGTTAATGAATTTATGATTAATATTCGTATGATGATAATAATAATAATAAATATGGTTGAATAAGCTGACGTCTTGTTCTGCTCGTTGTTGCTAACCGCGACCAAACCACGAACAAGGTCGATTACGTGGACGTTTGATTTTGATGATAATGACAAGACCAACCAACCAACAATAATAATAATAATAATTAATAATAATCGAATAAATTATCCGATTAAGAAATAATCCATTCGGATCGATCCATGATCATGCCAATATCGGATCATTAACAACAACAACAGCGACAACAATAGGCTTTAGGTTGTCATCATCGGATCAAAAAAGTTGGCAATGAAACACGTTCGGCGTCATCAATCAATATACACACCAATCAGCAACTTCGCTGGCACAGGAACTAAGATTTATTTTGATCAACAACAACAACGACAACAACAATCAAATATCATGATGAGGATATTGATAATGTTTTTTAAGATATGATCCGGTCCGGGTAAGATGAGTGACAATCATTCGATCATGTTTTTGGATCCAGCTCAATTTTTGCCGCTGTTTGTGTCGACCATGTTGATTGCACAGAACGTGCCAACGATCATCGATCTTTTTGAAATAACATGATTTACAACGTAATTTCAATATATCTTTATCTTTGAAGGTTCGAATTTGTTGAACCATATTTGGTGGTAAGATGGCCATCGGCGAGGATAGGAATTGTGGCCGCACCATTGTGGTCGTTTGTGGTACCAATCTGGTAGTTTGCCAAGCATTCTTCATCATATTGAGACAATTTCGAAACATTTTCAATCGAATTATGTCACTAGATTTTTGGATTTTTTTTCAAGTTCTTGAGATTAACCGGATTTACTAGGCTGGAAATCCTGAAATAAAATTTTAAAAATTAAATTAAAAATCACAAAAAATTTTACAAAACAAACTTACAACGAACATGTGTTCAGGCGGCTATTTAAACCTGATTGTGATGAATACGGTGGAAATAGTCGTCAATGTTTATGTTTAACCTTTGATTCAAGATTCGTTGTGTTATTTTTGTGTGTTGTTTTGGTCTATTTTTGAAATATCATCATTTTTGGCCAACATGTCCGCCCAAACAATGTTGCAAAAGTTAAATCAGCCGATTATATGGAAACGATTAGTGAAAGCATCATCATCGAACGGTTCGAAAATTCGAACAATTTCATCCGGTCATCGATTGGACAAAAACACTGAACTACAGAAACACTCCGATGATTCGGTGACCAAAGTTGATATCAAAAAAATTGATGAATTCATTGACATCGAAACTCATACTGGACAGGTAAGATCAGTATGATTCCGGGACCGTATTCCGGTTATTAATCTTGTTCATTTGATTGTTTTTTTGGCAGAAATTCGAAGAAAACGATTACCGATTGGCACGGTTCATCGGTGGCAAACTTAAAAAGGTTTTTTTTTCGCCAAAAAAGTTTTTTTATTTGTTATTTTCGAAATACAATCTAATCTTCCGTGTATTTATTTACCAATCAATCAATCAGGTCAATACAAGGTTTGCGATCGATCTGATAGCCGAAGTTCCACCGATAGCCGTACAAGGCAGAAAAGTGTCCTGTGATGGTGGTGGTGGCCCATTGGGTCATCCCAAAGTATTCATCAATCTGGATCAGCCTGGTAATCATACATGTGGATATTGTGGATTAAGATTCTATCAAGAACACCAGGATCATCATCACTAATTGGGGGCAAAATTCCGATTCCGGAATTCCAGATTGAATTTTATCAATTTATTGATTAATTGTGTGTGTACAAATGAAAATAAATTTCCAGAAAAATTATGCAAATTTTTTGTTAGCGAAATTTATCGTGTTTTCGTTCGCTTCATTTCTGCCCGAGCATTCGGGTGTAATCGCTTTTTCGACTTGATCAAGTTTTTTTTTTTAAAAAAAAACAGAGCAACACGAAACTAGTCGAGAAAACAAAATTCAAACCAATTTTCGTGTCGTGCGAAAATGAAAGAATTTGATGCCATTCATTTGTCTTGATGTCACAAATATCTGGTCTAAAATTATAGTGCGAAAATCTCGCTGTCGTGTCTACAAAAAAACAGGCAAAATGAATGGCAACAAGCAAATAGCTAGGAAAACGAGAAACAAGTAACCGAAAGTTTTTCGGGTTGCAATAGCAATAGCAAAAGTAAAAGAATTTATGAAAAGAAGAAAAGAAAAACCGTAAAATAACCGTAAACCTCGAAAATTTTCTAAGCTAAAGCTAAAGCTAAAGCTAATCTAACGTAGGCTAACTCAGGCAACTTAACCTAGGCTAAGCTAAGCTGGACCGAAAACCAAGAAAAAACAAGACAAGATGGTAACGGCATTCCTGCATTTACAAGCGAACAAAACAAAAAACAATCAAGAAACCTTGTGCTACATTCACCAGTTTTTGCCATTCAGGTCACTTGTTTTATAGTGTGCCGTATAACAATGCAACCAGTGTTGTGATTGGTTGAATGTTTCCCCTCCTATTTTCTTGTACTGTTTTCAGTGCAACACAGTTTCCAGTCATGACTATAATTATGATTATAGGCCTGGGCAGTGGATGCTTGGGACCGCCTCTGCCTGCTTGCCTGTCTGTCTGCCTGTGGTTTCAGCCTTGAAAGTCCATCCTAACCAATCACAGACGAGGATTTTGTCCTATATTGACACTGTCCTATATCCAGTCATGTTCAACAGGTCAAACGATCCTCCCTGATCGGTATCGGTCTCCCTCGAACAGACCAAATTGATCTGATTTATACGTTGCAATTGGAATTTTTGGTCTGTCAATTGAAATTAATAACATTGTCGTCAACCATTGTGGTGACAACTTTACCATCATCAGACGACGACGATGATGATTGCACGATGATTATTTATTTTTTACTTTAAAAAGAATATAAAAATTTCATTCCATGTTTGAAAGCGAACAACAACGAGAGCGAACGAAAAAAGAGTGAAAAACTTCGCTTGTTTGTTTGTTTGTCGCAAATGAATTAGAGGAAAATTTTTTTGCCCGTTTCGCGCCGAACTCCCGGAATATTCTTTGGGCGCGACACACACACACACACACACACACACACAAGATTCTTATATTCTTTTTCGAAGTTCGGAATTTACGAAAGGTGGAATTCGTGTGTGTGTGTGTGTGTGTGTGTTTGCAATTGGATTCTGCACCAAAAATATTCTAAAAACTTCATGATACCAATACGGGAATACACTGATGCTGGATTCTACATCACACACACGGACGAACACACACACACAAATTCCTGGCTTTCGAAAAAGAGAGAGGATTCTATTTACATCCTGAAGCAACCGAAGAAGACACACACACACACACACACACAAAGAGGAGAAGAATCCATCGAAT
The DNA here is from genome assembly GCA_025882695.1 of Amerodectes protonotaria. Taxonomy (NCBI): domain Eukaryota; kingdom Metazoa; phylum Arthropoda; class Arachnida; order Sarcoptiformes; family Proctophyllodidae; genus Amerodectes; species Amerodectes protonotaria. Next base: position 8,511 of record JAOZJS010001060.1, on the reverse strand, counting down.
GAAATCGTGTAAAACCGCATTTAAAACGGAAAAACCAATCGGGATATTGTCTAAAAAAGGAATGTTGATATATAGGACACACTCACACACTCACTCTGGGCGCCAAAGGAATTCTTTGTCAAAACCAGCAGCAGCAGCAGAAGATTTTCTAGAAATAGAGAGCGAGCGAGCAAGAGATCAACAGCTTGGTAGATGTAGGCCTGAAATCGTTTTGGTAAGATTCCACTAGCAAGAATAAGAATAAGAAAGAATATTATCCGGGCGTAACCCAATTCAAGGTGTCACCACCCACCCAACAACACCTACATCTATCCGAACCGCGAATAGGCCACAAATTCGGTGTTGTTCTTCGGATTCCATTTGGCCAAAGCAAGAACCACTACCACAAGGCGGATGATGATGAATCCACCACCATCACAATCTTCGTCATCAAGGTTTTTGGGACGATTCTCTTCGACAAGTTCGACTGCGCCTGTGTCTGGTGGATGTTTGAATTTCGGTCGACGAGAAAGAATCTCAAATCTTCTTTCAACATTTTGTATCCGAATCTCTCAGTAAATCTCATCACATCCAGTTGTGTGTTTTAGTTGGTTGGCTGTACTGGTGGTGTTTCTGTTTCATCAATTGGTGTTGTTTGTTTGTTTCAAGTGTGCTATAATCTCGTTCAAGATATTCTTCAAGATCTTCTGGAACCTAAACCAAAATATAAACTAACAATAATAAACTAATCCAAAAAATATATCCGTCAAATATTCCTCAACGGCCCGGAAATGTCTGCAAGATCCGCAAAATATATGTATAGATCCAGTGCATCTGGAGTGGGTGGAGATATAAGCGTTGAATATGGTACCGATTTGGGCGCCCTAACCAGACTTGAGGTTTGTCGCTTAAAATTAAACAAGAACTTTCATCCTATGAACCAATGTGAAATCCTGAATTCAAATTTCCCGCCCTTAGACCTTGATCTTGGGATCAATCGATTTTGATTTTGTAGCAATTTTGTAGCAATTTTCAATAGAAGTTTAGAAGTTTAGCCCAGTTTCGAAGGATAGTAGAGCGTTTCGAAAGTTTTTTTTTGTTGTTTGGATGATGCGGATGATGATGAGGAGGATGATGATTGGCAACAGTTGGCAAAAGCCAGACACAATCCTCCTCTCTCTCTCACTCGTTCTCGCTCCTTGGCTGCCGAATTTAGAATCCCCATTGACGCCATAATAGGATGTGAATAATATTGCTTCCAATTAGAATAAACACACACTTTAGTGTGCGCAAACAATCAATTCCGAGAATCTGTCGGGTTTGATCTTCAGAATCCTACTCCCCCTCCTCCTCATCAGCATCATCATCATCATCATCAAAATAAGAAAATGAAAATTTTGAAATTTTCCCAAAAAATATGAATTTTTCGCAGTAAAAATTGATCCGAAATTGTTTGATCTCGAAAATCTCGAATCTCTTCTGGGTTTTCAAGGTTAGGATCCTTTGAACGCCTGAAAACCAGATGCCAATGCTAATGTTTGGTTTTGGCAAATGCACCCGATTTGATTGAATCAATCAAGAATCGATCGATTGATTCTTGAATCTTGGCCTAGATTCGAGTGCAACTTTGCTATTGCGGTTGGCATCAAGTTACGACCTTGATGATCACAAGAAACAGAACAAAGTTCTTGCTCGCTGACTCGCGCTTTGATTTCTGAAAAATGCAAAATTTAACCCTTTTTTTATTTTATCCACACCCACACGCCCACACACATCCGCCCACTTCTAGGACAAAATCCGATTGTTGTCCGAAGATCTGGAAACCGAGCGTGAATTGCGTCAACGGGTAAGTTCTTGGAAATTCTTTGTTCTTCTTGTCCTTCTCGTTTGTTTGTTGCCTAATTAGCTAGCTTTATTCAGTAATTCACCTTTGAAATATGAACTTGATCATCATCATCATCACAATGGTTTACAACAATGGTGAACAACAATTTTTTTTAGGAATCAGCAGAATTAGGATTAGCATTAGCATTAGCTGATGAGCTTCGATAAATTTTGTGTTGGAGGCGAAGGCGAATTTCAAAAAAAAAATCAAAAAGGCTGTGCTTGGCGCGGTTCACATGCGCATGCGCGCACACACTTCAAGGGGCTGTAGCAATATAGCAGAGGCTCCGCCCTCGCCATCGCGTTATTCCCTTTTGTGATTTATTTTTAGACGGGAGTTTTCTTCTGGATGAAATATCGCCTGTTCATTTCAAAAAAAAAATAAAAAAAATATTTTCCGTTCAGAATTTATAACCAAAAAAAGGAAGCCAAAATTAGAGTTCTGCTAAGCCAAATCAGACCAAGGAGAAGAGGAATCCGATTCGGGCGCCGATTAGTTAGCGGTTAGTTGTTGTTAGCAACAAATGAAGGATAAAATGGGTTAACACAAACAAGGGCAACGGCAAAACCTAGTAGGAGGGGCAGGGGGTAGGAGGGGTGGAGGACTAAAACAAAAATTTAACCCTTTCCATCCATCAGATTGAACGAGAAAAAGCCGAATTGCAAATCCAAGTAATGCAACTGGCTGAACGTTTGGAAGAAGCGGAAGGTTCCAGTGAAAGCGTGGTGGAAATGAACAAGAAACGTGATTCCGAATTGGCCAAGCTACGAAAATTGTTGGAGGATGTTCATTTGGAAAGCGAGGAGACCGCCCATCATTTGCGACAGAAACATCAGGCTGCCATACAGGAAATGCAAGATCAACTGGATCAATTGCAAAAGGCCAAAAATAAGGCGGAGAAAGAGAAGCAAAAATTTCAAGCAGAAGTGTTTGAATTGTTGGCACAATTGGAAACGGCCAACAAGGAGAAATTGACCGCTTTGAAAACCGTGGAAAAATTGGAATATACCGTGCATGAGCTGAACATCAAAATCGAAGAGATCAATCGAACCATCATTGAATTGACATCACAAAAGACCCGATTGAGCCAGGAGAATACCGAATTGATCAAAGAAGTGCATGAATATAAATTGCAATTGGACAATGTTAATCATTTGAAGACACAATTGGCTCAACAGCTGGAGGACACCAGACATCGGTTGGAGGAAGAGGAACGAGTAAGTACTGTCCTTTATGAAGGGTTCCAAAAGGGTTAAAGGGACTTCTATTTCCTGCTGCTGTAGAAACGCTCAAGCTTGGAGAACCATGCGCACACATTGGAGGTTGAATTGGAATCATTGAAAGTACAATTGGATGAAGAATCGGAGGCTCGTTTGGAGCTTGAACGACAATTGACCAAAGCCAATGGTGATGCGGCTGCTTGGAAATCCAAATACGAAGCTGAATTGCAGGCCCATGCCGATGAAGTTGAAGAACTTCGGTAAGTGTTTTCCGGTTGTATGATTTCCGGTTACGGTTCCGGTTCCACCAATCTGATTTCTGATCCCGTTGTTATTTTTCCCGTGTTACGTATTCAGTCGTAAGATGGCACAAAAGATTTCGGAATACGAAGAACAATTGGAAGCATTGTTGAACAAATGTAGTTCGTTGGAGAAGCAAAAATCCCGGCTACAAAGCGAAGTAGAAGTGTTGATCATGGATTTGGAGAAGGCCACCGCCCATGCACAACAATTGGAGAAACGTGTGGTACAATTGGAAAAGATCAATATGGATTTGAAGAGCAAACTGGAAGAGGTAACAATGTTGATGGAACAAGCACAGAAAGAAGCCAGGCAGAAGGCGGCTGAATTGCAAAAATTGCAACATGAATATGAAAAATTAAGAGACCAACGTGATGCATTGGCCAGAGAGAATAAAAAATTGACCGGTTTGTGATATTTCCGTTTTCCAAAGTTCCCATTCTGATTCTAATTTCCCCCGCCCACTTCCGGCACGACCGACGACAGACGATTTGGCCGAAACAAAATCACAGCTGAACGATGCTCACCGAAGAATCCATGAACAAGAGATTGAAATCAAACGTTTGGAGAATGAACGAGAAGAATTGTCGGCGGCTTACAAAGAAGCGGAGACGTTGCGCAAACAAGAGGAGGCCAAAAATCAACGATTGGTTGCGGAATTGGCTCAAGTTAGACACGATTATGAGAAACGTTTGGCACAAAAGGATGAAGAGATCGAAGCTCTTCGGTAACATCGATATTCTATTGTTATAGCGAATTGTTCGTATAATTTCGTTCATTTTTTTTTCGATTAGAAAACAATATCAAATCGAGATTGAACAGCTTAGCATGCGATTGGCCGAAGCTGAAGCCAAACTCAAAACGGAGATCGCCCGACTCAAGAAGAAATATCAAGCACAAATCACCGAGCTGGAATTGTCATTGGATGCGGCCAACAAAGCCAATTTGGACTTGCAAAAGACGATCAAAAAGCAAGCTCTTCAAATCACGGTAAGACTTTCGGGAGAGAGGGAGATTGTTAAGGGAGGATACCGAATGATGAACCGATTTTTTGAATTACAGGAGCTTCAAGCCCACTATGATGAGGTACACCGTCAATTGCAACAAGCCGTGGATCAGTTGGGTATCACCCAGCGAAGATGTCAAGCATTGCAGGCGGAATTGGAAGAGATGCGTATTGCTTTGGAACAAGCGAATCGTGCCAAACGACAAGCAGAACAATTGCATGAAGAAGCGGTTGCTCGAGTGAATGAATTGACCACGATCAATGTTAATTTGGCATCGGCCAAAAGCAAATTGGAATCAGAGTTTGCTGCGTTGCAAGCCGATTATGATGAAGTGCACAAGGAACTTAGAGTATGTTATCCATTTCCGGTTTTAGGATTCCGGATGTTGTTCTGTATTTCTAATAATATGCTTCTTCTCTTCTTTTTGGATCTTTCATCGTAGATTTCTGATGAACGAGTGCAAAAACTCACCATCGAGCTGAAATCCACCAAGGACTTGTTGATCGAAGAACAGGAAAGAATCGTCAAATTGGAAACCATCAAAAAATCATTGGAACAAGAGGTACGAACATTACATATTCGTATTGAAGAGGTTGAAGCGAATGCATTGGCCGGTGGTAAACGTGTCATCGCTAAATTGGAATCCCGTATACGTGATATTGAGATCGAGCTGGAAGAGGAAAGACGTAGACATGCTGAAACGGAAAAATTGCTGCGCAAAAAGGAGCACCGTGTTAAAGAGCTGTTGTTGCAATGTGAAGAGGACCATAAACAATTACAATTGCTGCAGGAAATGGTCGACAAATTGACTGAAAAGGTCAAGGTTTACAAACGTAACATGCAAGAACAGGAGGGTATGAGCCAACAGAATTTGACCCGTGTCCGTAGATTTCAACGGGAATTGGAGGCTGCCGAGGATCGGGCTGATCAAGCTGAATCGAACTTGTCGTTCATTCGTGCCAAACATCGATCATTTGTTACCACCAGCACTGTACCTGGTGGTACACGACAAGTGTTCGTAACGCAAGAGGAAACATCCAACTTTTAAAATCGAACAAACAACAGCGTGAATATTTATTATTTAACAACACAAAAAAAATTTTGAAAATAATTAATTGATTGATATTTAAAAATAATTTAATAAAACCTTTAACCAAAAAAAAATCAAATCAAGAACGACACTACCAACATCACATGTCCAAACCGGAACGAGAACAACAACAAGAACAACAAGTGGAAATCACCGCTTACACCTGCCTACCTACCATGCACACACACACAAGCTAAAAACGCCCAATGATTAATTTAATTTAATTACTTGAATAAAGTCTTTTTAATTGAATGAAATAAGTTTTCCCAGCGAAAAATCCATTAGAGTTTGAGCTGGATTTTCCCGCTCAATTTTAGGCTAAAAAAATTCAAATGCAACGTATGAACTTGGTGATCGATTTTTTGTGAAACTTTCCAGGTATGAACCAGTACCAATTTATTCCGTGCCTAACCACGTGACTATTCTTTGGATTCTTGAAATTCTGTTTATTATTCTGGATCCGATTCTGGATTCTTCCGATTCCGGACCATCGATGGCCAGCCCCAAGGGTCCATTGTTGAAGAGATTAAAAACCGATCTACAAGATGTGATTAAACGTGGTTATTTGACCGAGAAATGTGTTGGAATAACCGAATTTCTGGGCAAACATCAACCGTTCATCGGTATCATGAAACAAAGGTAGATTTTTTGTCCATCGTTGATCTTTGATTGAAATCATGTTTGTATACTTTTCCCACACAGGTTTGAAGATTTCATCGTCCATGAGATCGACAAGGATGGTAATACCGTGATTTTGGAGAATATCGACAAACCTCAAGATGTTTTCAAAACTTCTAAACAAGACGTTGACGATAATTTGATTTCAATTGATAACCTGAAAATAGATCCAAGTTTCAAAGAATCGATCGACAACTATGTCCAAAATAATATGGATACAAAAGAACCATATCCAATGTTGCCAATAGATGGTTTGGATAAACAAGAAAGAGGATTGGTACATTTGTTTATTAAACAAAACTATCCAGATCTTGAATCTCGTACCGAAAACATTGGTGATAAGAAATTCATCAAAATTGTTCCGCTGAAACAATTGAATAATCGTCAGAAGAGAACCATGAAATGGACCAAACCGGATTATGTACATTTTGTATTGTACAAGGAGAACATGGAAACAGCGCAGGTAGTCAATGAACTGTCCAGGCGTTTGGGCGCCACCACCAAAAACTTTTCAATCGCCGGAAGCAAAGATAAACGAGCTATAACAACGCAACAGTTTTGTGCATACAAAACTAACCCGGTGAAAATTTGGCAAGCTTGTAAGGATTTCAATTTTCGTAGCCATAATCATGTTCGTTTACATGTGGGACATTTCCGATTCAATCCAGAACCGTTGCGACTGGGTGATCTGCGCGGGAATAAGTTTGAAATAATTCTGCGCAATATCCGCTTGGTTGATACGGATACGGATGCAAGCCAGCCAACTACTAGCCAAATTGATTTCCAAGTTGTTGAACAAGCATTGAAATTTGCTCAAAACAATGGTTTCATAAATTATTACGGTATGCAACGGTTTGGTTCGCATCGTATCGATTCACATAAGTTGGGAATTTTAATTTTACGCAAAGAATTTAAACGATTGTGCGAAGAAATCCTGGTGGAGAAACCGATCGATCTTAGACCTTATCAAAAGAACAATGGTGGCCGGAAAAACAACAATAATAACCACCATCATAATGAAATTTCGTTCAACGAAGCCATCCGTCTTTGGCGGGATACCAGAGATGCGGCCATGGCGTACAAGAAGATGAACTACAAATATACCATTGAAGGATCATTATTACGTGCCATGACCAAAGTGGATCCGAATGATTATCACGGTGCATTGTGTATTGGTTTGGCCCGAAACAGCCGCCTGTTGTACTTGCATGCATATCAAAGTTATCTGTGGAATCGGATTGCCTCATATCGTTTGCGGGAATTTGGTTCAAATGTGATCGTCGGTGATCTGGTTATGATTGGTCGCCCAAACGATCCACCGATTGATCCACTGGTCGATCAAGATGATCTACCAGTGGATGACTTGGAACCAGAGGACGGTGGTCAAGTGGATGGCGATGGTGGAAATCATCAATCTCATGATCACCACCAACCAGCCAAACCAAACATCAAATCCAACATTTCCGATGATCAAATAGTGGTGGTTACCGAAGGGAACATTGAACAATTCAACATATTCGATGTTGTTCTGCCCATAATCGGTGGACTAAGTAAACTACCGAAGAATAATGTGAAAGATTTCATCCAAAAATTAATGGCCGAAGATCAAGTATCCATCGAACAATTTCAATCACTTGGGAAACAATGGTGCGTAAACGGTAGCTATAGGAAATTATTGGAAAAACCATCGGATTTGGAATGGCAGTTCATTGAATACATGGATGATTTGAAACCATTGGTCAAAACTGATCTGGATCGTATCAACGAGCGACGACAAAAGGATGGTGGTGGTGGTGGTGGTCAGAAAACCGATCCCATCGACAACCACCATGACCAGCAACCAAACAACCTGGTTGAACCTGGCAAAATTGCCTTGAAAATCCAAGTTACCTTGCCATCATCCTCATATGCGACCATGTTTTTACGGGAAATCACCAAAATTAGTTCATCCAGTTTGGAGAATAAACCATGGCAACGATCATCGACGGCAACATTGGATGACGATGACAAGCGAACGAAGATTGCCGATGACCGCCAACAACATCCGGAAGAGCAGCAAGAGAACGTTGAGAGAGAATCGATCATTTTATGACGACGGTGATGATGAAGCTCCCACATTGCCGTGGAGCTCTTGTACTCTCTCAAATGGCGCCCGGGCGCCATCAATATTTTATTCATTATTCTCATTTTTGTTTGTTTGTTTGCTTGTGTTCATCACCAATAGCAAACATTGTAATATGCAAGCACAGTATGCACATGGATTGCATGCACAATGAAAATAAATGATCTTTCTATCTACTACTTCTACTAGTTTTCCCGCCAAAAACAAAAACAAAAACGAGAATCTCCACG